>QEAR01000082.1:0-93771 GCA_006535965.1 Spizellomyces sp. 'palustris' | reverse complement strand
TTATGATTGAATCTCAACAATTATAATGCTCAAATTATTCTCAGTTCACCCAGCATGCCCCTTGCCCCCTTGTCAAACCCATTGTTTCAGGTGGTGGAATTTCCCTTTCATATGGTACTTTCTAAATCATCATGAAGTAGTCATAAATGTATTAGACTAGTATTATATAATAGTATCCAAAATGTGGAACATGGCAGAATAAGTAGTTGTGCAAGCTCCCTGATGGTGAAACCTGCTTTGTGATACCCATGGACCTAGCAAATCAGACAGTTCTGTGCACTGTTGGATGGGAGATTAGTAATTCCTTCCATTGTTTTCCACAATGCTTACATTGCTGTCTACTAGCTCTTCATTCCTTGGAATGATGGTTAATTATCCAGGGTTAATGTACGAATGGGATTGCATTTGAATATGGAGTATTATGTATGACCTGTGCGTTCATCAATACAAGAAGTTGTACTCTGAGATCCCATGATACTAACCTGACTGTTACTTGTAATGTTTGGTGTACAGTCAAATCAGAGAATCATGTGACTACATGTGACTTGATAGATGTGACAAGTATGAGTCACTCAAACCAACCCAATACTATTGAATAGATATAGCTGTATATGTTAACTAACTAGAGTGATTGGACCAGAGCTGCTTTGGTTGAGTCGAGAAGTTCAGGACTTGGCCAAGTTATTCAAGTTTTCGTCACGGTCCTGCATGCATGTTGATGAATGAATTCAGTAAATTCAAATCAATTAAATACATGCCCTTTTTAAATTTCTCACACTAGGTAGGGACATATCTAAAGTCACTTTATAGGGTTTGTATGCTTGGCCACATCCAAGCATGTTCTAAATATGCTAAAATAAACCATCACTGAAGTCTGGAAAGCCCTAGACCCCCATATTATGATCGATCGATCACATGATACGCCAGCTCATGTGATATATGGCACGTACATGTCACTAGCAGCTCGAGATCTCCGCAGTGTAGTATGCTGCAGGCTGCGGAATCGACACCAACGTTGCGCCTACGTACTCCAGAGAGGCGTGCATCAGTATGAGCGCAGCGTCTGCTTTGGAGCCGCTCTCCAGAATTCTGGCAGAATTGCGATCTCGGTATGTACTTTTTGGTCGAGCTATGCACCAAATTGGAGGTCTTATCTGACGCCCGTGTCCTTGAACAGGAATGACGATGCTCGTCTGAGAGCAGCAAATGAATTGAGAGACCACGTAAAGAATTTCCACATCTGTCTGGTTGGAGTCACATATCGTTGACATCTAGAATAGGTTATAGCCGTTTCGCGCGAGCTTTCAGGGGAGGCGTTCACCAAATTCGTGAATGATGTCAATCGCCGAATATTTGAACTTATACACAGCAACGACAACAATGACAAGATCGGTGGAATTTTAGCCATTGGTATTTCAGTGTAGAAACCACGACATGAACGCTTGCCAGGATGATTGACAGTAGCCATCTTCAGACAAGCTGATCGATTTCGATGGCGAAGAAAATACCACCAAAATTACACGATTTGCAAATTATCTCCGAATTGTTTTGCCAGGGAGTGACCCACAAATTACAATCCTGGCAGCGAAAGCATTAGGTAGGGGGAAGCCGGCCAGATGATGCCGATAAGTTATTTACTAGGCTTTGCAGGACGCTTGGCGCTTTCAGGTGGTACACTCACCGCGGAGTTTGTGGAGTTTGAAGTAAAGCGCGCTCTCGAGTGGTTGCAAGGTAAGGTGAAACGGGCGTAGATACTGGCCCATATTCTTATGACCGAATGAATATAGGAGATCGACATGAGGCAAGGCGCTATGCCGCAGTGCTTGTACTTCGTGAACTGGCCGTGAGCGCCCCGACGTTGATATACGCCTATGTTGGGCAAATCCTTGACCTTATTTGGGCGGCTCTGAGAGATAATAGGGTAAGTATGCGATAGAAGTACCGCTGAACATCAGGCCATCTCATCAATTAGCAGGTAGTGATACGAGAAGGGGCCGCGGATGCACTTAACGCGACCTTGGCCCTTGTTCAAGTCCGAGAGAATAGGCAAAGGAAACAGTGGTATCAGAAGATCTTGGAAGAAACTCAAAGAGGCTTTAAAACCGGCAATGCAGATGCCATCCATGGATCGCTTTTGACGTTAAGAGAGTTGATAAGCCAGAAAGGGATGGTAAGACTAAGGATCATCGCTACAGTCTGCGGCAAGATTCTTAACTCTGGAAGGCAGTATCCCCAAGAAAAATACAAAGGTCTATGTGAATCCGTGTTGAAGTACAAGGATCATCGAGATGGCCTAGTTCGTCGTACCGTTATCTTGATGATTCCATCCCTAGCACAATTCGACCCTGCGGATTTTGTCGCTGCCTATTTGAATGGGTGTATGGCATACTTGCTCTCGCAACTGAGAAAGGACCGTGACCGCTCAGCGGGTGAGCTGAAGAACTGCCTTTGAGCAATTTCCGATACGTACTCAACACATACTATCTTCTTGTAGCCTTTATCGCAATCGGTAAAGTTGCCATTGCTGTTGGAAGCAGCATTGGTCCATATTTGGATGGAACGCTTCAGAATATCAAAGATGGCTTAAACATCAAAGGGTCGTTACGCTTTGTAAATGTTATTTTCAAGCTAACGTAAACCATCTCATGCGTTGACCTTATAGGAGGGGCAGAGTTACCCATGAAGCACCTATATTCCAGTGCATCAGCATGCTTGCTCAAGCCGTCGGTCCGGCTCTTACCAAATACATGCACGATCTACTGGAGCAGATGTTTTCCGGTGGACTTTCTGAGCCATTGCGCCAGGCTCTGGTTGACCTCTCGGTGTACATCCCACCACTCTTAAGTATCATCCAAGGTATTGCAGTCCCATATGCCTACTGTTTTTAAGGGCTAGGCTATGCCATCAATCTAATGACGCCGGCTTATGTTACAGAGAGATTATTGAATTTGCTTTCCATGATACTTTGTGGTCAGCCATATCGCCACCCGGGCTCACCAGCGCGTACCACGCAAACGCCTCTTACGGGCACTATTCGAGATTTTCAGGTGCGACGGAATGACTGCGGATCCACCGCATCGTCTACTTAACCGATTATTTGGCCAGACCCAAACGGAAGTCCATGATGTTGAAACCATAATACTCGCCTTGAATACGCTAGGAGGCTTTGACTTTGCAGGTTCTAATGTAATTACTGTCAGTACATGTAGCATCATCTAAGCTTATCAAAATTTCCTTAGGATACATGCTCCATGAACTGATTCGCGAATGCGCTGTTTCATATTTGGACGATGATAACACGGAAGTTAGAAAAGCTGCTGCTCTGACCTGTTGCCACCTGCTTGCGCGAGATCCTGTTTGCTACCAGGTACGTTATAGAATCTTTCACTGTCGCAGCTGTGTCAAGACATTGTGTGACCCTTGGAAAGACCAGCAACCATGCAATGCAAATCATGGGCGAAGTATTAGAGAAGCTTCTAACAGTTGGAATAACTGACCCAGGTCCGGTAACAGTGCATTCAGGGGTTTGACATGATTCCCTCATTCACGCAGAACCGCTTTACAGATCCCGTTATACGGCAAGCGGTTCTATCCTCTTTGGACGAACGCTTTGATTATCACTTGGCCCAAGCTGAACATATACGCACGCTCTTCATCGCACTGAATGATGAAGTTTTCATGATACGTGAACTGGCGATAACTATCATCGGTCGCTTGACAGTTCAGAATCCGGCCTATGTTCTCCCCTCACTGCGCAAAACCTTAATTCAGCTTCTAACCGAACTAGAGTATTCAGGGGCAAGGTATCGCGCAGTATGTCTGTCATAGTCTACGTTGGTCCTAATCAGACATCCAATTAGTCGTCAACGAGAGGAAAGTGCTCGGCTTCTGAGTCATCTCGTCTCCGCCGCTCAAAGGCTTATTAAACCCTATGTTGAGCCTATTCTGAAAGTGCTTCTTCCCAAAGCGAGAGATCCAAGTTCAGGGGTTGCGTCGAGGGTGTTAACTGCCATTGGGGAACTCGCACCAGTTGGTGGCGAAGGGCTGCTGCCTTTTTTAGATGATTTGATGCCAATTATTATGGAAACCCTGCAAGACCAGAGTAGTTCCACGAAGCGGGAGTCAGCGTTGCGTACGCTTGGCCAACTGTCGAGTAATACCGGCTGGGTCGTGGAACCTTACCTCAAATACCCGAATCTCCTTGGAGTGTTAATTGATATTTTGAAGACTGAACAATCACCTGGAATTCGCCGAGAAACGGTGAAAGTTATGGGCATCATAGGTGCCTTAGATCCTTACAAGCATAAGGTAGTGAAGATGCGATTCCCATGCTTTGTCTAGACCATTAAGCTGTTTTTTAGATTGCATCACGAGACCCTGAAACTGTGATTAGTGGTGCTATTGCAGAAATTCAAGCAATGCCCTTAACCATGAGTCCATCAGCGGAAGATTATTATCCTACGGTTGCCATAAATGCATTGATGAAAATATTACGCGATCCATCATTGAGCATTCACCATACAGCCGTCATCCAAGCTGTGATGTACATCTTTAAAACCCTAGGACTTAAGTGTGTTCCGTTCCTGCCGCAGGTGAGTAGTCAGAAGACTTGTGCCAACCTATGGTTTTACTCACTAAAATTTGTCGTAAGATTATGCCACCATTTCTTACCATGATGAGGACTTGTCCAATTGGGATGCTGGAGTTTCACTTCCAGCAATTGGGACTTCTGGTCTCTATAGTAAAGCAACACATCCGCAGCTACCTGACGGATCTACTTTCGTTGATACAAGAATACTGGAGCCCGACATCGAACATCCAAATTACTATTCTGTCTCTGGTGGAAGCGATTGCTATAGCGCTGGACGGAGAATTCAAGGTCTATCTACCCACTCTCCTTCCTCAAATGCTCCAAATCTTCGATGCGGACACAAGCGAAAGGCGTCAGCCAACTCAGAAGGTTCTGCATGCAATGATAACATTCGGTTCCAACTTGGAGGAATATTTGCATTTGGTGGTACCCGTGGTAGTGAAGCTTTTCGAGAAACCGGACGTTCCAGTTCATCTGCGCAAGCATGCCATTCAAACAATTGGCATGCTTTGCAAGAAAATCAATTTTGCCGACCAAGCCTCGCGGATTATACATCCGCTCGTTCGTGTGCTGGCTATACCACAGCCGGAACTGCGTGCAGCGGCGATGGACACGCTTTGCGCCCTTGTGTACCAGCTGGTGTCCGATTTTGCCATTTTTATCCCCATGATCAACAAGGTAGCCTGCTTTCTTTGATTCGATCCCTCACCTTAAACTCACCTTAATGGAATCACTAGATGTTAGTTAGGCATCACATACAGCATCCGAAATATGACCTGCTAGTTTCGAAGTTGCTAAAGAATGAACCATTACCCCAAGAATTGGGTAGTGATGGTGAAGAAAGGTAAACCGCAACTGATGCACTGATGTTTCTTAAGATACTTACCGTTGAAAGCAGATATAGCGAAACCCTCGCCGATGACTCACCCGCAGAAGCGGCAACGAAGAAGTTGCCAGTCAATCAGCAGCAACTCAAGAAAGCGTGGGAGACGTCACAACGCTCAACAAAAGATGATTGGGCGGAGTGGATTCGTCGCTTCAGCGTGGAGTTACTAAAAGAGTCCCCTTCGCACGCGTTACGAGCATGTGCAAGCTTGGCCGGCGTGTACTACCCGTTAGCTCGCGAACTGTTCAATGCAAGCTTCGTATCCTGTTGGAGCGAATTGTACGATCAGTTTCAAGATGAGCTTGTACGTTCTCTCGAAACTGCGCTTACATCCCCAAATATACCGCCGGAAATACTACAAACTCTCTTGAATCTTGCTGAGTTCATGGAGCACGACGACAAGGCTTTGCCAATCGACATCCGCACCCTAGGACTGTATGCTGCCAAATGTCACGCATATGCAAAGGCTCTACACTACAAGGAATTGGAATTCATTTCGGAACCCCTCACTAATACCATTGAAGCGCTCATCAGTATCAACAATCAGCTACAACAGCCAGATTCTGCTATTGGAATTCTTACGTATGCCCAGCAAAACCACGATGTTGAGCTGAAGGAATCCTGGTACGAAAAACTACATCGATGGGAGGATGGCTTGGCAGCGTATGAGAGAAAGCAAACCGAGGATCCACTTTCAGTAGAGGCCACATTGGGAAGGATGCGGTGTTTGCATAATCTGGGGGAATGGGAAGCTTTATCGCAGCTCGCCCAGGAACGCTGGGCTTACGCAAACAGTGATGTTAAAAAGGCCATAGCACCTCTGGCCGCTGCCGCGGCCTGGGGCCTCGGTCAATGGGATCTCATGGATGAATATATTGCGGTAATGAAGCAAGAATCCCCGGACAGCGCCTTTTTCCGTGCCATTCTCGCGTTGCATCGAAATCTGTACCCTCAGGCGGCTCGCTTTATTGATAAAACTCGCGATTTGTTGAACACAGAGCTCATGGCTTTAGTGGGGGAAAGCTACAGTCGTGCCTACAAGTAAGCGTCCACAGAAAGGGATTCTCAGTGAAGTATGTATTAATCGTGTGCGGAAAATTGCAGCGTGGTGGTGCGCATTCAAATGTTGGCGGAGCTGGAGGAAATAATTACCTACAAACAATTGTACGAACAACCGGACCGCCAGGCCGCTATTCGAAAGACATGGATGTCGCGGTATGTATTCGTCAAGGCACTGTCACGGATGTGGCAACTAATCGTCTTCTTTTACTTAGGCTGCGAGGATGCCAGAGAAACGTGGAAGTGTGGCAGAGAATTCTTAAAGTTAGAGCTCTGGTGATAGCCCCACAAGATGACATGGAGATGTGGATAAAATTTGCAAACCTGTGTCGGAAAAGTGGGAGGTTAGGCCTATCCCATAAAACACTATCTGGGCTGCTTAATGTGGAAGTGAAAGATTTTAGTACCTTGGTGAGCAATTGGGCAAGTGGGGCCAGGAGGCACTGATGATTTACTGAACAGATTCACAGGCCATTCGAGATGACGCTCCACAGGTGGTGTACGCTTGCCTGAAGCATTTATGGGCGTCAAGCATGAAGGAACAGGCGTTTGGTCAGATGAAGGAATTCACAAAGAGCATAGTTGAGAGATTAGGTTTGACGACGCTGAATGATATCCACGCACATGTTGATGGCCAGAGTGGAGATGCTAGTAAACTCGGACCGGTACGACTGTTGGCGCGCTGCTATTTGAAATTAGGCGAGTGGCAGAGCGCGCTTCAAGAAGAGCTCAACGACGTACGTATCAAGGTTTTTGCAGGGCGCACAACGAAACCCATGCTCACTGTATAGCTATTCTGTATCTATTGATAGGCTGTCATACCAGAGATCCTTCGCTCGTATTTGGCTGCAACACACTGCGATAAGGATTGGTATAAAGCTTGGCATGCATGGGCCTTAGCGAATTTCGAAGTGATATCGCATTATGAAAAAGTTCATGAGAGTATCCCGCCCCAAATATTAGTGGCGCACGTAGTTCCCTCAGTGCAAGGTACATTCGACTCTGAGTGGTCCCGGTACTCATCCAGCTAAATTCGCTCTTGGCTAGGTTTCTTCCGGTCCATTGCACTGTCGAAAGGGAACTCACTGCAAGACACCCTAAGATTACTGACCCTTTGGTTCAAGTACGGATTCCAGCAGGATGTGAATATAGCTATCGGCGAAGGCTTTAATAGTGTTAGCATTGATACCTGGCTTCAAGTAATACCCCAGGTATGTCCCTTCGTGGAGGATTCCATACCCCTCGTTTTTTCTGACCCGCTCCTGTTTTGTACTGGACCTCACTATTCCCTCACCTCATTCGCAGCTGATAGCCAGAATTCACACTCCTAGCCCACATGTGCGCCGCCTAATCCATCAGCTCCTGTCCGACGTCGGTAAAGAACATCCTCAGGCACTCGTGTACTCATTGACAGTTGCCTCGAAGTCTCAAAGTACCTCAAGGAAGAAATCTGCCTTGGCTATCATCGAGAAGATGCGAATGCATAGTGCAGTTTTGGTTGAGCAGGTAGACTTCTCCTTGTGGAGTTCACATTCGCGCCACCGCGAGCTGAATGGAAATTTCCTCTTTGCTCTTAGGCGTTGCTCGTCAGTCAGGAGTTGATTCGTGTAGCGATTCTTTGGCACGAGATGTGGCATGAAGGTTTGGAAGAGGCTTCAAGACTCTACTTTGGGGATCATAATGTGGAAGGCATGTTTACGACTTTGGAGCCCTTGCATCACATGCTGGAGCGAGTACGTCAGCATTTTGGAAGTAAGGTTTGTTGGTTATTAACATGCTAATCTTCGATTCAAGGGCCCTGAGACCTTGCGCGAGATTTCCTTCAACCAAGCATTCGGGCGCGACCTTCAGGAAGCTTTGGATTGGTGTAAACGCTTCAAAAGAACTCAGAACGTCAATGATATCAATCAAGCGTGGGATCTCTACTATCTGGTAACACCCAAATCCCATATGTCCTTCTTTGAGGTATACTCATCATGACGACTGCAGGTGTTCCGACGAATAAATAAGCAGCTGCCGCAACTGACAACATTGGAGTTACAATATGTGTCTCCAAAGCTATTGGCTGCGCGAGATCTTGAGCTTGCTGTACCTGGTATATATTTGTGAAATTGGCCATGTCATATTGACTTCTACCAGCTCACCGACCTTAAAATTTAGGGACATACCGAAGTTCCGAACCTGTGGTTAAGATCGCGTCTTTCGTACCTACATTAACCGTAATGACGTCGAAGCAAAGACCGCGCCGCTTAACAATAAAAGGGAACGATGGAAAAGAATACCAATACCTCCTTAAAGGTAGACAATGGGAACACTCCGCGCTGGCGGATTATAAAATTAACACCACTCGTGATTAGGTCATGAGGATCTTCGGCAAGATGAGCGAGTCATGCAACTGTTCGGCCTTGTCAACACATTACTTGCAACGGATGCGGAAACATTTAAAAGGCATCTCAGCATCCAGCGTTATCCAGTGATTCCACTTTCGCCAAACTCTGGTCTGATTGGATGGGTGCCCCATTGCGATACATTACACACGTTGATCAGGGATTACAGAGAAAGCCGCAAAATCCTATTGAACATTGAACACAGATTAATGTTGCAGGTAGTCGTCGGCTGCCATGAACATCAGCAGAGTCCGTGCTAATCCAGTATTGTTTTCAGATGGCTCCTGATTACGACAACCTGACGTTGCTGCAGAAAGTCGAGGTCTTCGAATATGCTTTGGAGAACACCACTGGACAGGATTTATACAAAGTGCTTTGGTTGAAAAGCAAGAATTCAGAGGTAGCATTATTTTCCATACATCACTAGGGCGTGTGCCTGTACTTTGGGCTTACTTAAGGACACGAAGGTATGGCTGGATCGACGAACAAACTATACGCGATCGCTCGCAGTGATGTCTATGGTCGGCTATATATTGGGACTCGGGGACCGACATCCATCAAATCTCATGCTAGACCGTTTTACTGGGAAAGTCATCCACATAGACTTTGGCGACTGTTTCGAGGTAGATTCAATCATGACAGCGCGCATCACTGGTACAGTGTCATGTTATTGACGTTAGCATATAGGTTGCGATGCATCGAGAAAAGTTCCCTGAGAAAATACCATTCCGTCTGACAAGGATGTTGATTAACGCCATGGAAGTATGTACCACCTCGTTATGACAATTTTAGGCTTCGCAGTTACTATTAACTTGTTAACGCAACATGTCAACCTCAGGTTAGTGGAATCGAAGGGAATTTCCGGATCACTTGTGAGATCGTAATGAGCGTCCTGCGCGACAACAAGGACAGTCTGATGGCTGTGCTTGAGGCGTTTGTGTATGACCCCCTTATCAATTGGAGGTTACTGTCGACGGCCAGTCCGAAGCCAGGTCTTGTTGTTTTCGCTGATTTCTGACTAATCCGATAGGATTACTTACCTCTGTTCGTTTCTGGACAGATGCCAAACCCATGCGCCAGACAAAAATGGAGAATGGTGAGAGCTCTAATGTAATGGCGGACGTGGCATCGATCAGAAGTGACATTGCAAATCTGTAGATATTTTGGATGAACCTGTGCAAACACGAAACTTCCCCGCCAGTCGGAAGCTGCAGCGAAATGAGAACGATCTTATCGCCAATGGTTGTTGATATATGGTGTTCGAAATCTTTACAAATCATCTAATTTCTTGCCCTGTAGAGGAGGATCAAATTGGAAAACCTGAGGCGCTAAACACGCGGGCATTAACAGTCATCAATCGAGTTTCGAATAAGCTGACGGGTGGGCTTCTGATATTTGTTTTGTGGGTCTGCGCTCCAGTGGCTGATGGCAATCATTTCGAACAGGTCGTGATTTCAAGCCAAATCAGACGTTGGATGTACGAAATCAAGTGCATCGACTGATTTTACAGGCCACATCACTAGAAAACCTATGTCAGGTAGGTGTTGCTCGCTGTGGGTCTTTCTGTTTCTTTGCATCTGGTTCTCATTTGGGGCTTTTTTCTAGTGTTATATTGGGTGGTGTGCGTTCTGGTAAACAGGCGGTTTGACGGCGTAAGCATGTATAAATGTAAAATTATAGTAACCCACTACGTCTCTTCTCGCCTTTAAATGGTCTTAGGGTTGTGCTGGTGGGTCTTCTTCAATGTTCGGCCGGCCCGCGCATCGCTTGAACCATCGTTCCACAGGTCTACATACAATTCGGTCACTCCCAAGTTTGCACTTATACTGGACTAGCTTCGCCCAAGTGCACCCGCCATTTTCTGATGTTTGTGGAGATTGGGAGTCAGAGAAGGAATCACTTCCTTTCTTAAGCGACATGTCCACGCAGCTATTGGCTCCAAGGAACTGATGTGGCTCGTGGTTTGATGTTTGTGGAATATCCCCGCAGCCCCAGCCCTGGCCTTAAAAATACGTGCACACTAAGCCATTTCATGATCTCTCTCCATGGCTTCACTTTACGGTGCACTTGAACAAACAGACAAGGATAAAGGCATACAAAGCACTCCTGGACAACCTCCCGGAGGAAACAAGGCCGTAGTTCCGGCGGGCTGGGCACCACAGGCGCGGTTTATCCAACCAGTGACTGTGAAGCGAAAGCCCCAGTCCAATGGTCCACGCCCTCGATCAATGCTGAAAAATGCTACCAAATGGGCCAACGCAACCGCTTCTCTGGCAGAAGATCCAGTGGTTTCACTCCGTGAAGGCATTGCTGTCCAAGAGCCAGGGCTTCTTTTGAGAGGTAGCCCGGAGCAGAAGGTTCGTAGAGCGCGAGTGTGCCGCGACAATGCCGTCGACACTAAATCATAAATATTCAGAAGAGACGAAGAGCACAAAACCTGAAGCAATCTGAATCCCTGACAGATATATACGGTAATGTGTCCCAAGAGTTTGAAATCCTATGTGCCTGGGCATTTTCGCTGGGGACTTTCGCTCAGCTACTAAGCGGAACTGTAGATCCCGCAAGTCCAAATGAGTTTTACGCCTTTAAGAAGGAAGCTAAACGACGGAAGGATGGGGAAAGAGGGCTTAATTCTTCCGTCTCACGGAATGATCGAATAGCTCAAGGTTCAACTAGTGTTCAGTTCTTTCCACTCGGTTCTTGATTGTTAAACAATCTTCACAGAAACTGTCAATTGGACAACGAGCTCACCACCTAGTGAGACTATAACGATGCTCCCAGAAAAGCCTGTTCAAATTCACATACCGCTAGATATGTCTGGCGAAGAGGCATACATGAGGAGGGCTCGTCTGGCTGGCGCTGGAACTGCTTTGAGTGGCCAGAGCACATCAGTGATACCACGTGTCCATCAGGAGCCATCCAGGGTGGTGCTCCTCATCAATATGGTGGGTCCGGGGGAGGCGGACGCAAGCTTGCAGCAAGAAACTGCTGATGAATGTAGCAGATATGGCAAAGTGGAGCGATGTACAGTATTTGAGGTACGAAATACTTGCCTGCAACGCAAGGATATGGTCGGTGGAACTTACTACCGGGGCATTTAGGTCCCCTATCATGTTCCCGAGGAAGAAGCCGTGAGAATTTTTGTAGAGTTTTCTGATGTTGGATCTGCAGCCCGAGGTATGCTACGACTTTCTGTTTGCCGGATAGACCACAGTTTATTAGTGCGTCGCTCGTAATGCACGCAACTGCTTGACTGACCTTACTACCACTACAAAGCGCAATCAGACCTGAATGGCAGATTTTTTGGTGGCAGGGTGGTTAGCGCTTCTTTCTATGATGTGGATCGATTCTATGCCAATCAGTATGATTAATAGTACAGTGATCGGAACACGGTTTTGTTTGTATTTGGATTAAACCGATGCGTCAATGTATAAATTAGGTTCATGGTTCCAACCGCTTTTATGTGCCATCAAGACGTCCGTCCGACTGAGGAGTTAGTTAGAAGCTTGCTGGGAAAAGATCTTGCAATTATCATTGGCGTGCACTCAACGGCTGCAATCTTCTAACACTCACAATCTCCACCCAAATTTCATCCTTTGGACGCTGGTCTGCAGCATGCATCTAGACGATGCATCCAGTACTGTGTTAAAGAAGTTACTGACTTCACAGCTGCAGCCCATGTGAGCTCACCTTGAGCATGGTTTTCGTTGTAGTTGTGTGGCTAACCCGTAGTTTCTCAGTTGTGACGCCGATCCCATTGTATTGGCAGACTACGTCATAGCGTTGCTCAAGCACGACAAGCCAATCGCAGATCTCAAAGCTCTCTGCATCAGTCAACTTGATGACTTTCTCAAAGAAGGTACACTTGACGATTACCTTTCCGTTACATGGCGATTTGTTACTCACATGGGTGGCTGAATAGCAACGCAGCCATTTGTGCTGCAGCTATTTGACTCGCTGGCATCATTAGGATTCTTGGAGAATGAACCCCAAGTTGTCGGTAACCAAGCTGCCCTTCCACGTCGTCAGCAACTGCATACAAGTGCACCAACGACTCCGTTGGAGGAACCTTTGCAACCGACCCCCAGAAAGGTCTTTGAGGAGGATGCGTCTGAGGACGAAGACGGTGATCGGAATTTCAAGCATACCCGTCGTGGAGGGCGTGAATCATCGAGCGACAAGGCATCTCCGGCAGCGGACCTCGGAGACCGGCGCGTCGTTCACAATGACCGGCCGCGAGCAGATGAATCTGCAGGAAGAAAGCGTGGAAGGGGCGAGGATAATATGTATCCTCCAAAAGCTTTGGATCCCGGCAGTCAGACTGCTGGTTATCCAACTAGTAAGCAGGCTAAATATGAGGTACACAATATTTCTGAGCACAAAAGACGGCGCTCAGATGAGCAAGGCGCAGAAGACGGAGATGTGCATCGCGCGAAAGTGACACGCGGGTACAATGGGCCAGCTCCGACTGCGTATGGAAACGGATCTACACGACGGACGGAATATGAACGTGATGGCAGAGATCGGGATTTGCGGGCGCTTAATCAACGATATCCTCAGATGATGCCTAATCAAGGTGTGCCACCAGGGCGGTGGGATGGAGGACCTGACTGGAGTAGCACGCATCCAACGTCAGGAACTCCCCTTGCGGAGCGGGAAGCGCGCTTCATAGACAGAAACAATGGGAGATATCGTGGCAGAATGCCGGACCGGCTAGGACGAGGCGGAATGGGACTGACGCGAGGCGGATATATGAACGGTCGCGGGCGTCGTCCGTGTCGGGACTACGAAGGTATCCGTTCTGACTGCGTTGCCATTGTTTCTCCTGGCCAGTTATTGACGTGGACTACCCTTATCATAATTTCTGGTCATAGAGAGGGGTTATTGTCTCCGTGGAGATGCATGCCCATACGATCATGGGGTTGATCGCATTGTGGTAGATGACATCCCAATGGTTGGGGGAAGACCTCCTTTTGATCTAATGGGTCCAGCGCCTCTGGGGCCTATGACGGGTATGCGAGCGCCATTCAGCGTGCCTTATAATGCGGGTGTTAGTGGTCGAACACAATATGAAATTGAGCCATATGGTAAGCCGTAGGTCTTATCTATGGTAATTTTCCAGACGGATGGTAATGTTTCACTTTTAGAGCCTGGAATGCAAATATCTCTGGCATCCGAAGGGTATGATCCAGAACGTGCTTCTTTTGCTTCTGCTGCACGGGCAGGCGGCGAGAACGGCGGCTTGGGCAAGAGCGATAACCAAGCGGCGGCTGGAGCGCCGTTCAGTGTACCTCAGCCACACGGAGGTCCAATTTCTTCGTCTCCTGACATTTCTCGTGGCGGCTTTCGGAATCCTCGTGGTTTTAGCCGACGTGGTGGCGGACGGGCGGGTTTCTTTGGTCATTCATCACAGCGCGGAGATACCCTGTGCGTTCAGTCTATACCTCCCGAGTTCTGTTCAATCGACAAGATCAACGAGTTTTTCAAAAAGTTCGGTACAATTACAAATATTAAGTTGGACGTTCCGTCGTCTAAGGCGGTAGTCCAATTTTCTCGACATCAGGAGGCTATGGCTGCGTATAGATCACCCGATCCCATCTTCGGCAACCGTTTCGTTCGAGTATTTTGGTTCAATTCTGATGCGTCGGCAGCTGATTTCAAAGCTAGTCCCGACGTTCAGACTCCTGCTGTGCCGCAACGCGCGTCTGTTGTGCATGCAGATCCTATTTCATCAGGGCCTGATGATATCTCTGCAACCAACGCCGCCAAAGTAGCGGCTGCGGAGGAAAAGAAGGAGAAAGCGAAACAAATGCTTGAGATGCAGCAATCACTCATTTCAAAGCAACTTGAAGAGCAGAAAAATATTATGGAGAAGCTTCAGTCGAAGAGTCTGACGCCTAAAGAAAAGAAAGCGCTTCTGGACCAATTCGAGATTCTTTCTAAATCACTAAAAGATGTCATGGATTCAGCATCCAATCAGGTTTCTGTTGTGAAGGGCAAGGGTGGACCTGTTTCAAGGACGACGATTATGGAGGAAAAAGAGCGAGAAAGGCTAGATAGAGAACTGGATGCCTTGAACCAAATTAGCACAGCTGATCCAGGACAAGGAGGACGCGCACCGGATGCCGCTCTGGTGGCCGAATTGGAAGCTTTGAAAGCACAGGTACTCTCAAACGAACGAAGAGTTCGTATCACTGCATACACTCAAACTTTCCAATGATCAGGCGTCGGAACGCGGGATTGATCCGGCTGCTGTGATTGCTGCTACTACTATTCCTCGAAGCAGCGGAACTTACTCAAGAGGACGGGGACGCGGTTCCTGGGGAGTGGGCCGCGGAGGGAGTCGCTATACATTGGATAATCGCCCAACTAAAATTCGCGTCGAAGGCCTTACATCACCGGCCCACTTAGCGCTGCGATCGCACTTTGAGGTGAGTACTATATAGTAGCTCAATGTTTGCTCTGGCAATATTAGACCTGGATAATCTTACACTTTCGCAGAGATTTGGAACTGTTAGTGGGCTAACACTCTCTGAAGACAATGCTATGGCCATCGTCCAATTTGCATCAAGGAGGGACGCAGAAAAGGCAAGTCATGTTGACGCTCGGTGGGACTCGCGGTGCTTCCCTTCGTCCTTGAATGACTAACTAACGGGTCCTTCCCCAGGCGATGTCTGAGCCTCTAACTTTTGTGGGCGCAGATAAAGCGAAACTCTCCTGGTTCACTGGCCATCTGGCGACCCCATTTGGGAATAGCTCTGAGGAAGAGATTGGTACAGCTGATAGTGAAATCACAGCTGCGAAGGGTGGAGAGACTAGTGAATTGGGTTTAGATGCCACCAAGACGTGGGAGGAGGAGGACGATGACGATGACGATAATGAAACGTCGTGGAAGCGACGTTGACCCTCTTTGCGTGTAAATCTTTGCAATCACAATTAATCACATTTCTGCTCGATATAATTTTTTTGTTACAATTCATTGAACTTTCAGATATTGCCTGTGCTAATTAGTGGTCAGAACGCCCTATCTGCTCTGCCACTTAAATTATGTGATCGTCAACCATTTCTGCCAGTTGACGTTGTCTGCTCTTGCGTGTCGAGCATTTTCTGGTCATTGCAAAACATCTATTCTGAAAGTGTAAAAAGGGAAATAGGGATGGGGAAGGGAATGGTATACAAAAAAGGGGAATGGGCAGGGCTATAAAAGGCATCCAACTAACTCGATCCTAAGCATTGACCTGGCGACGAACCATTTCCCTGGCCCACTTGGCAACTCCCTTCGCGTCTTGGTCCAAGTTGCGGTCGGTTTTAATAGATTTCAACAACACTGAAATCCACTCGGCAGAGAACAGAGGCTTGAACTGACCCAGTGGCAGTGCGTCGGCTAGATCTCTGTCGTTGTACAGAACATTACTCCACAGTATCGATAGGTATGACATATTCTACGCCCTTACCCAATAAGGCCAACAAGACTTGACGTAACCTGTGTGCTTCGGGGTGCTTCGGAGGTGGCGATCTCCTGAGCAAAACCAAACATCTGAGCGCCGTAGTTACCGAGTAGGTTTGCTAACCTTGACAGTTAGGAAGGTCAAGAGAGGACATGAAGCCGAAAGGTATAACCCACCTTTGCCTGCAGTTTTCAGTCCTTGTGCGATGCCTACATAAGCTTCAATGATTCCTTCGCGTAATTGATTGCCGTAGTCATAATCGTATGACGTTGTCTAGAAGAAGTAGACTGCTAAGCACAACGACGCGGCCCATACAACATCAGCCCACGCGATGTACCATAGTCAAATTTGCCATTGCACCAGCCTGTTGCAAGACGGCCATGACAATATCCAAATACATTTCAAAGTTACCGCCAATCGCCAAGGCAATATCACCGAATGCTGATAAAATCGAGGGCTTCACTGCTTTATTCAACGCGGGATTCTGTACCAAACATATCAAGACGTTTAGTTCCTTAATCCGTTAGAAGAAGTTGAGCATATATCCAGGCTATTATGTACCTGCAAGTTGGCCATCATCAGATTCATCAAAGTATCGCAGAACGGTTGAATTCGCTCGTTTAGCGCACGAGAGATGTCGCCGATCAGGCCGACTGCGATGGAACACATCTACAAATACACTGAAGGCTTAAGCTCCGGTCAACAGAGGGTAAATCCACTCCTTACAGACCTGGTATTCTTCATGGTTCTGAAGGCACTGATACAGGAACGGAGTAAAGGCTTCCATATACCGACTGAAATCGCCTTCCAAAGCTGCTCATACCGAACGTAAGTGCCGACCCTTTGTAGCAAGGAGTACCGAGAGCCTTACCAACGGTCAACGCCCCGACAGTTAGAAAAGCGTCCTCCAACACAGTGGAGGATCTTGACGCTGACGACATGAGCATCAGTAGAGCCTGCATGGTACGGTCCGCAATTGGTACTACGAGGTTGCCCAAGCGACGAACAATTGCCTATGAGGTGCAACCCAGAACAATATTTAGCCAATAGGATTACCGGCCGATTGGAGGGAGGACCTTACCGTCATCACCCCACAGAGATTTGACTGCAGCTCAAAGTGGAGTCTCCTATCATCGGCACTCACAAGCTGGTTCTATGATTGTCCTTTGTTAGTCGACGATGTGATCAGGAAAACCCATGCGAGGAGTAGTTTCAGTAGGCACCTGAGCAGCCAAAGTGTACTCCAGCCTGTCCAAAATCACAATGGCGAGTTTATTTACTGTCGCTAAACAGTCCTACAATATATAACGAAATATTAGTATAACCTAGTCAAAGCACCCAGCGAAAAAACAAGGCGGCGCACCTTGGCGCAATGAGACACGAGAGTGGCCATCGCCTCGTACACACTTGCTCTGTAATTTGCGTCTTGCTGCGGACTGCATGATGTGTACCAGTCACATGAGCACACTCCATTTTTAACAATGTTTGCAAGGAGAACATAGCGCTTGCCTTTCCCCAGCGGCGTTCAAGGCTAGCACGATCGTCTCGAAATACATGGATAAGGGATATATATCTGCGTTTTCTTCCGAAACTCCCAAGTTTTCGCCTAAACTCATCAAAGCCTAAACGTTTCCCTTGTTTTTAGTTATGCAACACAATAGTAATGACAATAAGCTATGTACTTACCCAAGCACAATTGGACGCTACCCGCGGGTGATCCTGCAATCCTCCCAGGACCGCCACAATGAAGGGCTCAAGAAGATCGGGCTTGATGTAAGTCGGCAAAATCTCACAGATTCGGCCTAGGGTCCAAGCAGTGGCATCTTTGACTTGGAGTACGGGATCTTTCATCATGCCAATCAACAATGGCAGTGCCTTATATCAGACATGAAGCCTCAATTACTGAACTGCCTATATCTGGAATCTCAAAAATAAGCACATACCTGCACAACCAGAGGACCCAGAATATCCGGGTTTGGCCCGTCCAAAATAGAGCCTGCGAGCAGTTAGACCCACGATCTATGCTTTCACAACATGGACATAAAACCTACCGAAAGCCATTATGGAAGCATCTTTATACCTCCAGTCTGAGCTTTGGATATGAGCCTCAACGAATTGCAGTACAGATGGGACAATCTGCTCCCGGGCAGCGGCTGCCAGAAGAGACAGACAAGTAGCTGCAGCCATAGAGACATTCCATTCATCTTCATCATCGTCCTCCTCCTTCTTAGTCATCAGCCACCACAGAGCGTCCACTAAATCCGCCCCAGCCGTTCTGGCGAAATGATGATTCGTTCTGCTGGCGTCCCCCTGAGCCCAAACAAAGATTAAAAATCTTTATGTCGCGAGGAACGATTCCGCGGTCATACCTCTTCCTCGGCGTCCTGGTCTGCTTCGATATCGATCTCTTCCTCACAGACAGTTGACCAAAATTCAACAGCCTGCAAAACGATCTCCTCCTTCTCTTGTCTCATTCCCCATAGAGTAAGCTGAAACAGAGTATGGTTGTTAATATATTCATCCATAAACCTCACAAAGATCCTACCGATCCCAACGCCTTGTGCATGTAGTCGTTCATGAAGTCATAGTAAAGCGACATGATCTTCACTAAACATTCAAAAGCAGCTACTTGGACCTCCGGAACCTCGTTGCGAGTAGCTTCGCAAACAATTGTCATTATATAGTTCCGCTCGCCCTGTCCGGTCACGCGCTGTGTCAATTCACTACAATGGAGAGGCCAAAATGCATGGTGCGCACCTCGGCTTCAAAATTTTGTTTAACGAACTCCAAAGAATTATACAGGGCACTCAGAGCGGCTTTTTGCACCTCAGAACTGCCCCGGCTTGATGATCAATACCATTGACCAAGTTAATCGTCCAAACAGCCATATCTACCTTGGCTCTTCTTTTCTGGCCCCTGACACCACCGCCGTGAGGATGTGGTTTGCGTGTTGTTGAAGAACATTAGGATCCTGCATACGGAGATCTTAACACAAACTGGACAGAATCCGCTGCCCACATTTCAAAACATTGTCGACGCACCACTACTTCGCAAATCAAACCCAGTGCCTGGAGTGATGCTTGCTTCAGTTTCGCATTGTCGGTCTTGGTGACGTTATCCAACATGCCAGGAATCAACTCCGGCCAGCCGCCTCGTGGAAGCTCGATAGCTGCGATCGCTTGGACAATCTGCATTAATTAAACAAGTCAGGCACACAGCGAGATTAAGGAGGTACTGTTGAGAAGGTAAATTCTGGAGTACCTGTGCAGCCACGTATCCGACTCGGGAGTTTTCCGACCCCAAGGCATGCAATACCTTGATCAAAAAAGTATGAAATGAGGTCGAAAATACATCGAGTTGCCAAGAATTCAAGTACATACCGCACCCTTGATCCCCGAGTGCGTTTGCGCATCCGTATGGATCCATCTTGTGGCCAACTCCTCCTTCCTGGGCGCTTCCTATCAGACTCAGTAAGTAACGTATGGTGGACACTGTCGGAGGCCCGACATAAAGACCTTACCTTGGCGGTTAAAGTATTCTTTAAAGCAAGCCCGGCAGCTTGACGAATGTGCAAGGCATTGGCTTCATTCGTAAGCTCTTGGCAAAGGGCAGCTGCATATTGTGGCTACCGCACACATGGGTAAGTTGCCGCAGCGAGAACAGTGGCACAACACCCTACGGCCGACTTACAAAAGATTGCTCCGCGTAGGCCGAGAGTTGCGCTTCCGCATTCTCTCGATGCTCTATTGGGAGTCATATTCAGCGCTGTTGGATTCGTTTGCAAGCCCTTGATCACAAGGTAACTGGGTCCTTAACCTACCCGGTGAGAGCGTAGCTTCCAAGAGCGGTGCTAGACTCATCGTCATGTGTACCGACCGAGCTATAGCAAACTAGAAGACAGGAAATAAATGTCTATGTACAATATTGCTCTGTCGAGGAAGATGAGAGAGGTCACACAGGTTGTAATTGGGCAGGGCAACCGTCAAAGTGCTGTTCTACACGACGCAAACGACGTTTTCTGTGATCACGTGATTTATGTCGACGCAATTCATTCGGACAAGCATCCGGACAAGACATATATTGATACGCTGCTCTCCCTTATCGCACTACAAATTCCTGCATCCAAAAAGAAGACATCAGGAAATCTGTATGGAGCTGAGCTGTGCCAGTGCGTCATGTCATGAAAACGATTTGTACGGCGGCAGCAACCATGCCTGCGGGACCGTTTGATGGCCGCCGCAAGGCAGAGCAGTTGATACTAAGCCACTAGCGCTGTGCCATTCACATGACTCGTTTTTTCAGCTTCGGTCGTTCGCTGCGCTGGCTGGACAGCCGTTCCACCTTCCACATTTCCGTCAAAGGTCACAAGGTAAGGAAGACATGTTAGCGTCACCGAGAACAGCACAATATCTCATTCTCGTCCTCTAGATGTCATCCGACTTGATTTGGCTGTTGGTAGGTGACTGACTACCTTGACCTCAACACATATGCTACTTCCGAAGTCTTATTCACGTGCCTTGTTATAGACCCGCGATCAGTCTGCCTTCCTCGTGAAGCGCAACGGTGTTCAATTGAGCAGGGAGCCGGGTAACCTACTCAACCGGAACTCGTTGAAGTACTCTGGATTGGCTCAGAAGAAGGTGGGAAGCCGTGAGGGTGACCTTGGTGGAATGATATCATTTACAATTTTATCTTGCAGACGGTTGATATTTCCGCGGCGGGTACCAACGGTGCAGTTGTCTCCGTCAAGAAGACGTCGGCTCCTGCCTCCAAGCCCAGCAAAAGTCTCAACAAGACCACTCTCAAAAAGTCGACTCGTGCCGGAGCAAAATCCGTCCGTACTATCATTCGCACCTACCGCCCGGATTTGGAAAAGGCCGCCTTGGCTCGTCTCTCTCGTGTCCTGGAAAGCCAAAAGCATGGCAAGGTCAACAAGCCAAAGAAGCTGCGTGGTGCCAAGGCTCGTAAGGCCACCACCGCTTAGGTCCTGTGCACTTTAAATATATTGCCTAAACCCGCAAAAGCAATCTTCTTTCATATGTCTGCTTAAAGTACCAGTAATCTAGTGTAACCTATCATGCTGCAGAGCTACAGATGGCATTACCACGTGTAGAGGTCCTTTTGAAATGGGCTCTATGTTATCGTCCTTTAGGTTCAAGTGCAGTAATGTATCAAGAGTACCTTTTGCTATTGATGGCAAATACTGAATTCCCTCAGACGACTGCTTGAATGCGACATTGGGGTGGAAGAGTTTCCGACGGTTAACTGTTCCATTCGAGGGGTGAGGCAAGGATGGATCGGTGTTGGTTAAAAAAGAGGGGGCAAGGAATAACGGCTTGGTTGCATTAGTTGGGAACTCGACGAAGTTGTAATTATGGTGATATGGAGCGGTGGATAGGGGCATGTGAGGTTCCAGGCGCAAGAATCTCGCGTTCGCCGTACGGTCCCTGTAAACTGGGTCGATTTGCCCAAGTATTTTGCCGTTTTGTTGTTTGGAACTTTTAACACCAGCGGCCGAACGAAGGTAGTGCCTCAGGAAGTCAATCCGACTATGTGATTCCGCATATCCTTCTGCTAGGGCCATACAGGTGTAGCGGAAGAGATATGAAATTCGCCTCACATTAGTTCTTGCAAGTTCAGATGCTTCAGTCCGTGAAGATACGATGCCGAGAGCCGCCTCCAGCAAGATGCCGGGGCCAGGATGCGTTTCATGTTGTTGCCTCGCTCTCATTGCTTCCCTTGCCAGAATCCCAAAAGGTTGCGACCGGAAATGCCCCTGGATTTCCGCTAGCGCAACGACGGCCCCTGTCCGGATCTTCCAGGCATTGCTCTCCTCCGTCACAATGTCCAAATGCGGGTCTACCATCTTGGGTTGCAACACATCAACCGTGACGTTGCCGCCATCTCCAATTTTCATCATCTCATCTATGTCTTGCGCATGTGTCCCGTTGTGCCTGAGTTCGAATCTTCGATGTTGTATTCCGCGATATTGCAAATATGTCAGTAAGGACTCCATGACTAGTTTACCCACAGTCGATGGATGGCTGTTGATGATAATAGCACCGAGACACAATATCCCCAGGTACAACCAGTGCCAATCTGTGCGGGCATCCAGTTTTTCCAACACACCAAGGAATACTCGGCATGCATCTTCGCTTATTGTAGCAGCCGTAGCGAGGAACCTGATATAGTTACGTCCTAGGCGTCTGTATAGCGTGAAGAATTATGGATGGTTCCGACACACGAGAAAGATAACCGCATCGTACATACCGTGCCCCTCTCCCTCGTAAATCCTCCAAAATAGCGTTGAACGGCCCTATCACATCGCTCGAATCCCCTGCTGGCAGTGCTCCCATCGCTTGGGAAAGAAATGATAACGCCGTCGCCGTTGCTGGGGGTTGATCCTTGTCCTGCGTCGTAGAAAGGAGCCAGCGAATCTACCCAGTAATGGTGATTTATGTCACTACATAGAACCATCAGGAGAACTAGGAAGATACTAGCCGCCAATCCCATGTGCTCCTGACCTACCGAATCTTCCATCTCCGCCATTAGATGGATTAAGTATGGATCGGTACTTTGGATGTTTGGCAGACATTCATCGAGATACTTCTGCATTATCCGTTCGGTCTCCGAGGGAATGACGTACCCACGGACCTCATGAGCAAATTCTAACCGTTGCATTGCCAAACACATGCACTAGGTGGAAGAGATGAAATAGTTCGCACACAGGGACTATATGCTCGGATACCCCTATGCACCTACCATTGAAATCCTTTTCACATTCCAGTTTTTTTTGGCGCTTGCACAATCCTCCGCATTTTCCAGAGGGACCAAAATCAGCGTCCGTTCAATCATGTCGCTGACCAATTTCAACAGGCTTTCAACTTCGGCGTTGTCGGTACGGAGTTGATTGACATCCAGAGCTTCAAAAAGCACCTCAAATGCTCTATCATGAATTGAAGGTAAATTGCACTCCGTAAATGCTAGAACGGATCGACGTGCATGTAAAGCAGACCATCGCCCAGGGCTGCTATGCACGTGCTCCGCTGTGCTCCCCACGTTGGCATCAACCCGCTGGCGGAGAAGCCGAGAGTGCGGGTGAATGTTTAAGGATTCTCTTCCAGGGAAACGAGCGGCCGGTGCTTTGGTTGAAGTGGGGGTTCTCAATGCTGGATCAACTACTGGACCTGCCAAAACAAGGTGCTCCAACTTGTCAAAAATATCTAGTGCCTGTCTTCTCCTTCGCTGCTGGTTAGACGGTGTGCTGGATGCATTGTACTCGCGGACGAAAGCAGCCACTGTGTCCGGAATAGACAGCCGAACTGTTGAAGATGCATCGATATTCCCCGACCCAGCGGGCACTTTTTCAGAACCCGTATTCAGTTGCTGCTGTGGTGTTGATGCGCGAGAAATAGAAGGTTGCAATGCCCAGGAATGTTGGACCAGGACGGTGACGTAGCCCATGTTTCTTACAGAAATCGACCTGAGCGACAAATGGGGAAGGAGAAATCTCAGCTGCTTAATCAGCAAGCGGGTCCGCTCACCAAGCCACTTTATCACGTGGACGCTCGATCGGACGGCTCTCCATATATTTATTGGACTACAGCAGGATTTGCTCCTCCTTCCCCCAGTCCACTCATTGTTACGAGCAGGTAAGAGCATTCGTTCATCGCGCGTATCCATCGCATCCATCCATCCATCCGACGCTTTGTGGGTGGTGAATGCCACATCATTGCGAGAGCAATGACTGTGATGTATTAGCTTGGAAGGCGGTGGTGGTCGGATGATCGCTACTCTACATGTCGAACTTTGGTGCTGACTTCGGTTCTGCCAGACATGCGTGATAAGTGGAGGAAGAAGCGTCAGAGGCGTCTCAAGCGTAAGAGGAGAAAGATGAGGGCTAGATCCAAAGTACGTTTGAATTGTGCATTCAATAGCGATCACCACCGCTTATGTGTCGACCGGACTCTTCTCTCTAGTAATCGCCCTTTCGATCTGCCTCCGACTATGCGAACCTCGGGTAGCTCAGCGGAGACGATCACGTTGGCACGACCAATTGAAACTATCACGATACATCGAACAAACATTTTAGGCAGCTGGAGGGTGTGGGAATGTCATTGCCCACCTGATAATCTGCTGAGGGTGCGGAGTAGGGAATTGTGTGTAGTCATGTATAAGTCAGAATTAAATACTTTCTTATTCTGGCCCATATGACTGTTGATTTGAAGGTTGGAATTCCTTACTATATCATCGCAAAGATAGCATGTATTTACAGAACAGCCCACTCAAGTGAGGGCTACAGAAGCAAGAAATGCCATCCAATGTTACACCGTTGCTGTAACTATTCGGCGATGCGTACTTTCCGCCCTTGGGTTTCCTCCTTGGGGATCTCTACCTGCAGCACGCCGTCTTTGAGCTTCGCCGAGATCTGTATCGGTGGTCAAAAATAGCGTCGGCAGGGGATCAGATACACGCTGGGCGTACCTTTTCAGCATCAATTCTGTCTGGGAAAGTGAACAGCCTTCTGAAGCTCCCAATCACCCTTTCTCGGCTCCACACCCTCTCGTTGGCAGGAGCGATGTTGGTGCTGGTGTCAGCTTGCGCAAGATCCGTCTTGTCTGATGTTCTGGCCGTGTCCGTAGCTTCAATATTGGGCGGGCTTACTTCACGCACATCTTCAAATCGTCCCTCAAGTGCAAGAGTGTCTGCCAATTTTATCATAAGAGCAGGATCAGACACTAGTTGGCCCGCAGTTGATGGACGACAGTTGATGCGTGTACTTACGGTCGTCGATGACTTCCAAGTCAATGTTGCTCCTTGGTAAGCCGGGTACTTCTGCCTCGATGATATAAGCATCCGGACGCTCTACAGAGTACGGCATTGGGGTCAGCAACATGTGCATAACCGATCCCGCTGTTTGTCCAGTAACCTTTCACATCAACAGCAGGTACAGGTGCACGGACATTAGCCAGTGCCGCTAGTGGATTAAAAACGTCGTCAGAGATGCCAAGAGGCGCAAGAGCACTTTGGGCTGAACCGGGTCGAAAACGGGAGGTAATGCCGTGGGGGTTATGTTCAAACACATTGGTCAAACTGGGAAGAAGACGACGAACGATGGACATGGTCAATTGCGGTGTCTCGGGCTACTGTTCTGGGACACGGTCTCCGAGGATCTTTTTATTGGAATACGACAAACAAACCGATACGTACTGTACGTGAGCTGACTGGCAATGAGTGTGAAGGGCTGTGAGTAATGACGCAGCTAGCCCTTCTTACTCATTACGAAATGAAAACCGTCTGAGCAGGTCCCATGTCCAAGCAACCAAGAAACTAGGCCCCGCGTGCGGGCACTGGGACTTGTAATCCTTTGAACCCCGCTATGCTAAAAAAAAGTCTCTATGAAATATACTTTGAAGCTCTTAATGCATTACAATGATGGCAGCATGTGCCTATGTGACATTGCAGCTGCATCATTCCAAAAAGGGCCTTGCATAGTCTGATTCCAGTTTTATGGCAGCTGGTGGCGAGGCGAATGAGTATTGGCTGTCTTTTAACCGTCCTTTTAGCAGTTTGGACTGGTTTGGGATGAACATGAGTTATGTCATTTGCAATGGTCCAACATATAAACGTCATTCCCAGCAGCAGAGCATGTACACAGCTGCAATTGCGCGATCGCCTCCTCTTAACATAGAAGATAAAAGATTGTGCGGAACCCTGGTCAGTTTGATGCCAATTTCATTTCGCAACGTGCGAGATAGAAGCGAAGCGGCTAGTTACTGTACCCTCCTAACTCTAATCCTAACCTTGCAATGCATTTTGACGCATCATGAAGTCTATGGCTCTATCTACCACACGAATTATCCCTGTGAGCCACCGACAGTCACATTTGCACTCACAAGTGCTTCTTGTATCCAAGGAGGGGGCGCCAAAGGTGTGTTACTGTCAATAATGCTTCGAACAGGATAGCTTTTTGGTATTCCACCAGGTCGGAATATGAGGTTCACCTTCGGAGCCTTTGCTGCAGCACCCTTCAGCACTACTGTTTCCTCTTCGCCGCCTTTACCTTTCTTCCCTTTAGGAGCCTGTGGGGGTTCATAGCTCGGATATTTGTTAATCGTAGATCCAACACCTGAGGAGGGTTTGAAAGGAGTTTGAATGACTGGAAGTTTGCTGCTCTTCTTTAATCCTTTGCTAGAACGAGCTTTCGCTCCCGCTAAAGGATCAAAAGTTAGGCCAGGCTGTTCACAAATGGTCGAACTTGCCGTTATTAGGTTACCTTGCGCCTGGAACAAAGATACAAACGGACTAAAATATTGTAGTTTCGAGCTGCTCGAAATGAATGGACGCTCTCCCACAACTTTTCGTTGATGTTCCTGCCGGTCTTTCTAAAATACGTCAAATAATGTGCATCAGAGAGGATTCGACTTTGAACCTGTTTTTGCAACAGATTACCCTTGAAACGATATCAGGCCCATCATATGGATCCCCAATATACTCATACTGTTTCCCGATTGTAACATTTGCGTAACCTACAGATGGGGCCGGCAAAGGGTACATAGGATTGGCAAGAAGGTTATCGCCACTGATATTGACCATATCGCCATACCGAAGCCGCCTTTTTTGGGTGGGCGCGTCAGAAAGTTCACTAGCGCCTCCCTTTCAGGTGGTTCTCGTTCGCTTGTAAAGGAGGGACGATCTTCGCTCTCGTTCTTTTCAAGAGGCCATTGCTGCTCAAACGTCCCCCAGGGTGATCCACTCCCGGAACTGGTGTAGTGAAGAAAAATGCTTACACGCGAGCTTGTGAAGTTAAACATCTAATGGACTTTCATCCTTACGGCTTTGGGGGAATATTGGACGGCCTAAACGGAGCTGGAACAATATTCTTCTCTTTTGCTTGCAATCTCCACCGTCGTCGTAATTTTACTAAATCAATGTATGGCTCATTCTGCGCCGATCTCAGGTCATTTAAGCCCAACGCACATTTTCCACCTCGTGAGAATCATGGAGCCTTGCTCACCTCAAACACCCGAATGAACTCTTTGTCGAAGAAAACATCTCTTGTGTCATGTCCTTTCTTGGGAGGGTTCGTAATGAACTGTTTCCCCTTGGTCCGATAACTCAGAAAAGCGTCTACATATAATCGATCATTTAGATGAATCGCTGTGCGAAAGCCATAACGCATCTGACAAATTCCGGTACCATTATTCTTATCATTGTACTTGTCGCCAATTGAGATGTACGGAACTTCACTGAAAATCCCGATCCGATCAAGATCTGGACGCCCAAATCTATTACCCATCTCTCCCGCGCCATTGTTCTTTGAACTGGGCATGGTGGCAGTTCTCCTATCCGATGGAAAGCTCCTGACGTGGGAGATTGTGCAGCAAGTTCGTGGGGCAAGGACTGCATCCCAGGACGCCTCTCGAGTCACGACCCCCAAAGTCCCTCATTTTTGAAAACACATTCATTTTGATTACCACAGAATTTACGGTATACAGACAGAGCAGATCAGTTTTAGCCAGCACATGTATCCTTTATACGCGAGCCCCATGGATACATTTAATAGCCCACAACCTATATACAACCTACACTAAATTGCAAGCTGGAATTACTGCGGCCCATCGTACGACATAGCACCGCACTCGGCATAATATCACTGACCCCACTTGCCTTCCTTATTCTTAGCGTCAAAGTACTTTTTCAAACCTTGCCAGCACTCATAGTAACCATCCTGCAAAACTTTGCCACCTGCATATTCTTTCTCCACGGCCCATTTGGTTAAGGAAAGCATATGCGACGTTTCGAACATGAACGCTAGACCATCAGGACGGAGCTTGACGGGTTGCAATTCTTCGGTTGACGCCTTCTCGAAGGTCATTTGATCGGGTCCGTGTGCACTCATTGTGCTAAAAAAAGAGATACCTCGTTCTCAGCATTTACACTGAGATTGTGGCCTTGCTGATGGGCCGACCATCACTTACCTGTGAAGAGATGCGCCACCAGGTAGGAACCCTTTGGCTTTGGCATCGTACCCTCCGCTGATCAAACCCATAAACTCGGCCATACTATAATATATATCCATATATGAATATTGACGTTCGCAGAGACTGCGTAGCGGAATCCATCCATATATTTACCAATTACGGTGATAATATGGCGGGCTGAAAGGCAGGTGATATAACTAAACAGCGGGAGACTGCGATTAACACATTTGACTTACCGGAATGTATGTTCTCCGACCATCCAGCGCGGTGGGAATATGACAAAGTCAGCTACAGCAACACCAGGTGTGCTTGATTTGGATGTGAGCACCGTGAAGATCGATGGATCCTATAACCAAGAGGCTATATTAGCAAGCTTCATCACATCGTCCTCAACTAGCTCCATCTCGTAAGGGCTGGTTACCGGATGATCAAATGATACCGTGTTAACGGTGCAGAATTTCCGCAAGTCATACTTGTACGGGGCATAGTTGCCATGCCTAAATTCAGTCGAGCCAGCTGTTATCATGATGCTCAAATTTTTATATAGCGATGAATTAAAAACATTACCAAGCAACCACATCAAATGCCGAATGAGTCTAAGACGGGAAGAGATGGACGGAACTCAGAGGTGAACCTTTGATTATGCCAAGTGTATTCGCTAACCTGCTGAAGGGTGTACAGTTGGCCCTGGTACTTTGTTGTTATAGTGAAGGATATATTCTCCTTGTCCTCATATGCCGCGGTTGGATACAAGAAATCGCGTGGGTTAGCAAGACCATTGGCACCTAGGAATGACATCGAGGATCAGCAATTGAGAGCAGGTCGACCAAACGGTAACCCACATCACGCGCCTACCGATTGGACCTAGATCCGGTAGCTCAAAGTGGCGGTCAAATACTTCAAGAACATATCCTCGGCTGGGTCCATCAGGTAATCTCACAGCATAGCGAATCCTAGGCCACCACTTCACAGTCAGGATTACATTTGATCGATAGAGCGTAGAAGAAGACAAGCGACACTCACCCTCGAGGAATAACTACAATTTCATTCGGCTCGACATAAAGATAACCAAGTTCGGTTTGAATGTCCAACCGCCCTTGTTGAGGCACTGTGCAGACGAATTGGATGTGAGCGAGCTCGTCATAGGATCGCCACAATATACAGGTTAGTGGTTACCAATTAGTAAGTCACCGTCCGCATTATAAAAGGCAGAGTTCACCATGCTTGCATTTGCAAGATATACGTGGATGGCAATTCCATTTCGCACCGAAGGATCACCAGATCCACCTATATAAGTCAATTAAGAAGATGAGCTGTTCTTACACGATTGCTCTGCATAAGTTAACAAAGATACCCACAAACAGTGTGAAGACCGTGTACAAAGTCTACACCGCCATGCTTTGGTAGCTCAAAGGGAGACCATCTACGAATACGCTCATAGGAGGCTCTGATCAGTCGATATTATTTCGCGCCAGATAAATGTATAAATACCTAAGCTGATTGGGGGTAGATTGACATTCAGAATCTTGATGTCCTACGGCAAACGAACGGACAAGAGTGGGTGACGGAGTGCGTGTGAATGGGGTGTGACACACGGAAGGGCGAATACGATAGAGCCAGCTATCAGTAATTAATTATGAGTAGCATATAACATTGATTGATTATAACACGTAATTGTACACTAACCTTCGCTGGTTTTCCGACCTCGGTGCTGTGAATGCGGTACCAGAAAGCTGTTCGGCGTATAGGCCGTAAGGGACCCTTTGAGGAGAGTTTTGTCCTAAGTATCGTCAGAGAACACAAGGTAAGAAACTTGCCGCTGTCATTTTCTGCTCCATACGACACGGCAAGAAACCTGCTTACCTTCTGGAAGTGCCCCCTCGAGTGCCTCTGTTGCATGAGTGTTTCCAAAGCCCTGGAGATACGTGTAGGTAGATGCGGAAGACATTGGTACAAAATCTGGATCCAATGAATAAAGAAAAGAAGGAAACCCGGAAAAAGTAAGCCGACAAAGCTGGGCCAAACGCAAGATGTTGTCGTCAAAAAAAGGGCTTGGAAGTGTAGAGGACAACTGTGTGATGTCGCTTTTGTGATCACGTGTGCGCGAACCGTGTCACAGCCCAAAGACTACAACATTGCTCACACGACGTTGACCGTGACGCTACGCAGAGTACTTTGCTGTTCGCCGTGCCTCGAACCAGTTGGACTTCGGCCAACTCACATCAACGGTGGTAAGAGCTCCGTGGCCAATGGCTATCCACCATCAATGTACGGTTGCCTTTCCCGGTTCATTTTCTGGTGTTTCTCTGCCATCATTCACGGTAGGCTCGGTTTGCCCAAACGGGCACTTTGAGCAATAGTGACTTGCCAACCACGCCACACGGGGCTTAGCAAATGCGATATAATCGAAAGTCCGACCCTGCACCCTTGCTCCTTCACCCCTCATTAAGTTTGAATTCTTACTCGCCTCCAATATCCAATCCGTTGTCATTCAACAATGCCGAACGCCAAAAATAGATTCAATGGCGGGCTCTGCCCGAATGACTCACGTTAACTTTCGATCAACCTCTGCCCCCAGCTCCCGAGTTTTTATTTTCCATAGCCATATACCTATCCAATACTAATCAATGAGTTTTCAAGCCATGTACTGCACTCTCCACGGTGTTCCGTATCTGCCGGGAACCTCAATACCCGTTAAAGCCAAATATGGAAACGCGATGATTTTGTTCAATCACAGAACGGGCTCCTCCGCCGCATTGGATGAGATGGGCGTTGCTAGATTGGAAGCAGGGGGTATTTATACCGCAGAAACTTTGGACTCGGAGAAGCGTCTGGCCGCAAAGGTAGGCAGACACTGCCTTCCTCAATGCTGCTGTGGAATGTTAAAAGTTTTAGACATGGTAGTCAAAGGTAGGCTTAGAATCCAGCGATGATAGCAAAAAGCTACGAAGGCACTCTGCCCTCCCACGCATACTTAGTAGGAGGACGTCGGATTCCTCAATGGCAAAAACCTTGCGGGGCCTTGCTGGTGGTGGCAAAGCTGCATCCGCCGCGTCGTTGGCTGGACCCGCTGAAGAGGAAGAGGCTATCAGCTTTCATGAGATGTTAAACATGGACGCACCAAAGCCAGACGGCCAACAAAAGGTTTGTTGAGCCCATAATATGCTGATGATGTAGAAAGATTTACTGACGAGGGGTGGCAGGATGCTTCATTACGAAGAACGAGACCTCGATCAGCAGTCCAATCGAATAGCGTTTTCACGACCACTCCTACCGACACTTCCTTCCCCCCTCCGGGTACATTTCCGAGCCTACTTGATCAACTCAAAGCTCAAAAGAGAAACAGTGGAGCATCGGCAGCATCTCTAGCGATAACTGAGTCACGGGGGGCCTCAACCGACATTCCGCGCACTGAGTCTATTGAAAGCGGGTTGAGCCCATCATCTGGACCTGTTGCCTCCTCAGTTCCAGATCTGCGGGGTACGGTTAAAGATACATCCAGACGCTGGAGCGCCGGATTTCCGTTTGGAGCAACGACAACTAGTTCCGACTCGATAAATTCCATGTCATCCACAGGGAAACCGAGCCCGCTCTCCGATGTTGAATCCGATGACGAAAAAAGAGACAGCGGGATGACACTGATAGATTTCCTGAATAGTGGGCCTGGATCTCGACCTCGACAGTCCTCGGATACACCAGGTGTTCCGAGGATCAATACTGGCACCATCAGAGTGAAAAGTTCATCTCAGAGCTCCGGATTGGCGTCTCCATGCGGCACGTCAAGTGTTTCTACATTTTTGGCGGAGACGTCCCCTCCGAGATATCTAACGCTGATCGGAGGGAAGAAATATACAATATCGGGATCAACCACAACAGCCGATAATATCGCGGATTTAGCTGCGCTCTCCGGCGTGGTACGCGTGGAGCGAAACAAGTCCGTCGAGGTGCTGTCGGCAACATTAGAGGATTACGTTCTCAAAATGTGCGAAAAAGATCCAAACAATGGGGAGATGCGTAAGACGATCATAGAAATCCCGGCAGAAAACTGCTTAGCATTACCGGATCCGCAGCAGGCGACGCAGGGCGGTTTCAACATCATACATCGGAATGGCGTACTGCATTGTTGGGCAGCATCTCAAGATGAGATGTCAGCATGGACCAGCACTATTAATACTGCTAGTTCCAATATCTCTGTAGCCCAGAGCCTTGGTGGAACCCTGAAAGGAACATTGGCAAATACAGGTAGACGTAGTTTCGACCACATTAACACGTTGGTCCAATTGTACAGAACAGCTAATGTGTTATTTCTCGTTGCAGGTGCGAAAGGTGATGCGTATACGCGAGAATTTCACAATTTATTGGCAGAACTCGCAGCAAATATGCGGGAGGTTACCGGGCAGGATCCCGGGCACTCAGAGACAGACGACGAGTCGCCTGTTCCTGAGGGCGATCCTACTCCGACACTTCCCGCGCCTTTCTTGCGTACTTCCAGCAACATTTTAGGCACGGAGGAAGAGCAACGAGTCATGACTGCTAAGGAAACAAGTCAGTATGAGGCAAAGACAGTAGCAGAGAGCGTACCGGAGGCTCCCAAGGCGCCCATGAGGCCACCGTGGGTACTCATGAAGCAAATGAGTGACAATTTTGATGGAAGCATTGTGGTCCGATACGAGATAGATCAAGGTAGGCTAGCACGTCATGATTTTGCGCACAATATACGAATCCCGCCTCCCCGACGCATGCAGTGCGCGCGCGGGAAGATTACTTAATTCTCATGTTTTCCGTTTTCGTTACATCCTCTCATCATAGACGGGTCGGTGAACAAGCATTCCATTGCAGGGGGTACCGTCGACAAACTGATCGAACGTCTTGCTGATGAGCACGATCCCGGTAAGTACAAGATGAAAATCAACGTAGATTAGTTGCTTCAACTGAAGATTGGACATAGATCAGGAATATATTCAGGCCTTTTTGCTGACGTACCGCCATTTTATGACCGCCGAAGAAGTGCTGGAGAGACTCACTGGACGGCTCAATGTGGAACCCCCGCAAAATGCGTCAGTAGATCAAGTTCGGGCAGTCGAAAAATGGCGGCCGGTAATCAGACTACGGTAAAGTTATCTAATTTTGCCATTTGGTGGACCTTGGTGTCATGTCTCATGTGCCTTTATAGCACGGTGTCTGTGGTAAAACACTGGATTTATAATCACTGGTCCCCAGACTTTGTCAATCCAGCAGCACTACGAGCCTTGAACAGATTTCTGGACATCATGCAGCAGCCATTCGAAGCAAAAACAGAGGAGGTAGAAACCCGGGCTGTCAAGTATACAGAAGACTTTCAGAGCCTGGCGGTACTCCTCAAGGGGTTAATGACTGTCAAGGTTGGAATTTGTTTTGGTGATTTCATTCTCAGCAGTATCTTATTGCTTTCCGAACGCTAGCACCGCATCGCTAAATGGCGACTTGCGAATGCGCCAACGGTTTGCTCGAAAGCATCTGCAGTTGTCGCTAAAACCCAGTTCCTTGAAATGGATCCAAAAGAACTTGCCCATCAACTGACCATCTTGGAACATGAGCGCTTTGCCGCCATAAGTCCCCTGGCTTTCCTGCTACATTTGTGGGAAGATAAGAAAGATGATCCGGTTATTGCTAGGGAAGTTGCTTCCATTACGGACATGGTGAACGGTTTCAATCAGGTATAAACAAGCACGCGGAATGCAGAATATCAAGGATCTCACTCCCGCATCTCTTTTTAGGTGTCCTACTGGATCGCGACAGAGATTTGCACTCAACCGGAACTCAAGAATCGGGTGAAAATAGCTGAGAAATGTATCAAAGTGGCATACCACTGCCGGGCGTTGAACAATTACAATACGTTGCTGGCAATAATATCCGGCTTGAATCTTTCTGCAGTGAGCCGACTTAAATCGACCTGGGAGGTGAGAAATGCGACGTGTGGCTTTCACATGGCTCAACTCATGGCATCGGATTAAATTGTCCAAAACTTTTCAGGCCGTCGATCCAAAGCGCTTGAAACAATTGCAGGAGTTGGAACTTCTTCTAGCACCGCAAGGCAATTATCGATCATATCGGCAGATACTAGACCAAATGGAGAAGGATCGAAATCCTCCCCCCTTCATCCCAATCCTGAGTCTATTCATGAAAGATTTATTGTTTGTCAATGATGGAAACCCAAAGCGGTTCGACAATGGACTCATTAATTTTGGAAAGTTGCGAATGTTCCACAAGAGCATCTCTCGGTTCAGTGTCTACCAGCAAAATCCATATATCTTACCAGAGACACCACAGAGCTTCGCCGTATACGAGTTCTGCCGCAAACTACGATGGCTAAGTGAGGCAGCACTTTACAAATACAGCTGCTTGTGTGAGGTGAAAACAGGATCGGCCCAAGATACCATACGACTAAGGGATAAATGGATGAATGAGGGGAAGCGATAGCAATATGCGACTGATTGGGAGTGTACTTGATGATAATTAAATAACAAGTTGTATATTCAAGTCAAAATAATGCATAAACGAAAAAGAAAACCACATCCGTCGCCCAATCCAACCTCATCCGGGAATCATTTTATGAGGACATGACATAAAATATGTAGTCATTACCTATTATTTGCCCTCGAACATCTTCTTAAGGTGAGCCGTACTGAAGGACTTTGGCCTACAGACAAATCAACATTAGCACATCGACCACCCTGTCGACGAGAACAAGATATGCTTACCGCTCAATGGGGAGACCAAGGGCACGGTCCCAGATGAGTCCATTCATGACACCCAAGGCACGCGACACTCCAAACAAGACAGTGTAGAAATCTTGCTCCACAAAGCCGAAATGCTGGAGAAGAACACCACTATGGGCGTCAACGTTAGGCCATGGGTTCTTGGTCTTTCCGTGCTCGGTCAGAACTCCGGGAATGATGTTGTACAATTGGCTAACAAGCTTGAACATTGGGTCGGTTGGGAGGTGTTTGAGAGCGAACTCGCGCTGGCAAGTGTAACGGGGGTCGGTCTTACGCAGCACAGCGTGTCCGTATCCGGGAACAACCTGACCACTCTTCAAGGTTTTCCACAAGAACTCCTTGATCTCCTCATCGGTAGCATTGGGGCCGACTTGCTCCCTCAATTTCAAAGTCCAACGGAGTACCTCCTGGTTCGCCAAACCGTGAAGAGGACCGGCCAAACCGTTCATACCAGCGGCGAAAGAAAGGTACGGGTCGGAGAGAGCACTTCCAACCAAGTGGGTGGCGTGAGCACTACACATTGAACGGCTATTAGACACCCAAAATCCGTTGCCAGACAAAAGTCATTGAAAGTGACAAATTACCTGACGTTACCTCCTTCGTGGTCAGAGTGAATAGTGAGGTAAAGACGCATAAGTTCGACGAACTTGGGGTCCTGGTAACCAAGGAGGTGGGCGAAATTGGCACCCCAGTCAAGGTTGCGGTCAATCTCAGGAACCTTGCCATCCTTGAAAACGTTACGGTAGATGCGAGCTGCGATGTTGGGGAGCTTAGCGATCAAGTCGTTCGCGTCCTCGAAAGTGTAGTCCCAGTATTGAGTCTTAGGAACACCGCTCTGGTAGGCCTTCGCAAAGCTGCTCTCATGCTGCAAAGCAGTGACAGCCAAACTGAACTGACTCATCGGGTGGAGGGTGTTGGGGCAACGATCAAGAAGGTCTTCCACGTACGAGGGGATAGCAGACCGGGCAGCCCAGTCGGCAGAGAGGGACTTGACTTGCTCAGCCGTGGGGACCTCACCAGTCACCAAGAGCCAGAAAAGACTCTCGGGAAGAGGCTCCTCACCGCCCTCCGCAGCAGGGAGGAGCTTTTGACACTCAGGAATAGTGTAACCACGGAAACGGATACCCTATTTGTGGACAACACGCCAGTTAATTTTAGAAAAGAACACACCGCCAAAAGCGCTTTCAACTAACCTCCTCGGCATCGAGAACGGAACCTTCCCACACAAGACCCTTGATACCACGCATACCACCGTACATCTGGTATTGACGAGAATTAGCATCCCTAGGAAGGTCTCTGAACGTGCCTCAATCAAACTCACCATGTCGACGGTGGTCTCACCCAGAACCTTGTTGCCATACTTGGCACGTACTTCCTTTACTTCTGCCTGCTTTTCGGGGATCAACTCCTTCAGACGCTCCTTCAAGCTCTGTAGTCAACGGATCAACGACCTTTAGGTTAACTGAAGACACCTTCCTGATACTTTCATGCCGAAGCCATACCTGAGTCTTGGCAGTGGAATAGGCACGCACAGCGAACTGCCGGGAAAGAAGCTAAAATGTAAAGACGTGATAAGTAAACATACTGATACGCACGATTCGCTTTCCCGCATCGCGGAAATCAAACAGATAGGGACATACTGAAGAGGCGGCTGACACCTTTGGCAAAACACGAAGGGAAGCCATTGTTTTGTGAGTGATGGGAGAGTCGGTGATGGGAGACGACAAGCAACAAAGAGGGAAGAAAGCAGTCGGTTTGTTCCCATCCGATTTTTCAATTTCCGGAAATTGCCGTCGCTCCGGTCACGTGAACATATGTGTCATCCCGTTGGTTGTCAAGGATGGATTTGGGATGGAACAACGTCCAATTGTTCCTGTCCTCCGACGTCGCTTTGCGGGGGGGGACTCTTTGGGCTCTTGTACAGTGTTTGGTTACTTGAATGCGCTCGAGTTCTGGCCGAGAGCGGCTGGGACTGTATGATGTCCAGGTTTAATGATCGCCCTTTGACAGATGGAGTTTATGAATCCCCATCAATACCATGTACGGGAGGTTTGTCAACTACGATAAAGACCAGGAGAACCGTTGGCCTCTATTTTAACCCACCTGTCATTGGGATGGTCGCTGGTTGCTTCGTCATCAGGGCGACTTGTAGTCACATGACTCTATGATATGAGGTGCTTAGTAGCGCGCACTCGTCGCCTTAATGTCTTCCAGCATTAGGCGCACATCATCTCGTCGATAATGAAGTCAACCAACAGAGGCTTACAGTGGTTGGGACTGCTCATTCTGATCGCTTTTATACAAGCATCCCAGGTGGGGCGAATATTGAAAGAGTTGCCAGATATCGGAGGGACTTGAGTCTGAATCCTATGATGCCACTGCAGGCATCCTCGCTAGTCTTGAACGATCCCGCTGGTTTTGAAGAACTCAATAGTGTTATTTTGCGAAAATCTAAATTGCATGCTGTGACTTTTCCTGACATATGGGAGGTATGTGTTACCCAATTTCAATTATACCGTCCCGAAGAAAGCGACTCAATAACAAATACGACGGAAGAGCTTGGGTCCTTTCCCACATGGTTCTAGAGAGCTCGGGAATGATCCCCTTAGCGCTTACGGTGGATTTGAGAACTTGAGCTATTCTTCCACGGATCGATATCCCTCGGAGCTTGCCGATGGAGGCTTCGTGCGATGGCGTCATGTGGAGACAGGGCCAGATCAAACTGTACGGCTGTCATATCCGCAGATACGGTGGGAGTTTAACCAAAGGCCATTTGGTATGGGTGGCTTTGTAAGAAGATTGCAGCTTTATATGTGCAAGTTGCTGATATGTAAGGATAGGTTGGGCTGCGTTGCAGCATGCCTCATATTTCCGGGGCAAATTCAACGTACATGAAGAAGGGGTTTACTTGGTCGAATTATCCGGGGTGGTATCTTTCAAGATAGATGACCGTGCATTTACTGGCAATGTATATGGATACACGCATGCGTCCCATTCTATTGTAAATCTGTCCGAAGGCGAGCATGTCTTATATGTGTACGCGGTTATTGATGTTCGTATATCAGGCGGGTATGCATCTGTGCTCAGGCACTGGGCGTGATATATCCGGTGCAGGACTTACTTGATTTCTGCGCATAGTACGATACCGCCGGAGCTTCGTTTTCGTGGAAGTCTTAAAAAGGCGGAAATAAACCAAGAAAACCACGGCCTTATCCATTTTGAGAACGATGCCGTGATCCCTGAAGTAATGGGAACAGAACTTATATCGCCTTTTGCATCAGTTGCTATCATGAACGCCAACATCACTACATCCGCTGAAAGACCCGTGACTCCGCAGCAAAGTCGTGATATGGCAGGGTGGGTGCAAGTGACCAGCGTACACGCAACATTATCTGATGGCACGGAAGTGGGTGATAGACTGTTCGTCACTACAAAAATGATGCCATGCCGTCTGATCTTTCTTTTCTTCTTGGTAGGTCAATGCAACTCTTCCCGTGCATTTCAGCATCAAGATTGCCCCTGGGCAAATCATGGCAGTTCCCTTGAATTTGAGTATAGGCGCCATTCCTCCTGACCTCGCGCCTTCTATGAGAATCGAGCTGGACTGTATTAGGCTAGATGACAACGAGCGCTTCTCGCTGCTATTGGGCCCCTTCACTTTCTACAGACGAGAATGGAGCGATGTCTACAAGATAACCTTTCTGGACTATGATTTTTCTGTTCATTATGCGATGGCACGTCCACCCAAGAAGGCATGCGCAGATAAACAGACGAAATGTCCGATAGTCTTGGCGCTCCATGGGTATGTCATGTCGAACTGGGTTTGTCTTGGTTCTCGTTCCACTCTTCGTTGACTTGATTTTTTTCTACCCGTACAGTGCGGGAGTAGAGGCATCATCGGAATTCTGGACCAGTGCATACCGACAACAGGAAAATGCATGGGTAGGGAGAGCAGCGGCTTCAGACACCAAGGCGTTAAACCAATTCACACACCGAACGCTGCTTAGGTCTTATACCCCACTGGCAGAACGCCATGGGGCTTCGATTGGCATGGCCCATCTTTTCGCAATTTAGAGCATGCATTAGATGCGTTGCACCTACTCCCTGGAGTTCCAGCCGAAGAGCAAAAAAGGCTTGCCATCAATCGAAATAAGCTTATATACGCTGGCCACAGTAATGGAGCACAAGGAGCTTGGTGGCTGGCAAGTCATTTTCCCGACAAAGCGCTTGCGGGTATGACCCCATACAAACGTTGCGTATCTCAAGATTCTCATTGAACGTTCCATAGCGGTTCCTGCTTCGGGATACATGAAAATCCAATTTTATGCCCCATACTTTATGCGTGTAGGCGATTCATATGCGGATCCTCTGCTTCGTGGCATATTAGATGCCAGCATTGCTGAGCATGATATAGACTTATATGCAGCAAACATGGTAATTGGAGTCTCTGAAGTGTACTATTTCAGCTCACCGTTTAGCGCTCATGCTGCTCAAAGGGAGGGCTACCAGTGTTAGCGCGTCATGGAGCTCTCGATGACAATGTTCCTCCATTGCATTCTCGACGGTTGATACGCCTTGGGAATGAGTGGAATCGAAACCCAGTGTCGTGGAAGTAAGTAAAATACCTACTTCCGGCGCGGATATGCTAATTAAATTCTTTGCATTGTCTGATATAGTTTGTCGGAAATTCCCGCTCAGGGACACTGGTTCGAAGGAGTTGCAAACGATAACACCATGCAAGAGTTCATCGACAAGCATTTGAATGTCACGGCGGATCCTGAATTGAGCCCTCCCCCGCTGCCGGAGGCATTCTCACTCAATACTCTCAACCCTGCGTCAACGGGATCCAAGGGAGGAATCCGGATACTGCAACTAGAAGTTCCATTTCGGTAAGGCGGCATATGCTCATGCGGGGCCAGAACTGTAGTCCTCATAACGTTTCACAGCCTTGGTACAATCCGAGTCCATCGGGTTCAAAATCAGTGGCATCTCAACACTAGTAATATTAGGCGATTCGGGTTTGTGCGCGACCCCAGACAGGAAGGTATAGAGAGCTGGTCGGTTGATGGCACAGACTTCAATAAGCCGCCGTCCGTATCCGGACCATCGTACTCAAGATTGGATCCGGACAGTTCTTGGAAGGTCTGTCGCTGGCTGATTGCGGGTAGGACGTGAAGATCACTGACGTTGGGCATTGACAGGAGGAAAACGATCTTCTGTGGATCAGCCAAGAGAGGCATCCCAGCACGTATGGCCCCATCTCCAGTGTGCGCTATAACACATTTTTCCGTGACGTTTGTATCATCTTAGACTGAGCGTTTTTACTTTTAGGCACTGAACCATCCATTCATCATTGTCGTACCTTCAAACCCGGCACAGAACGGCGACCTCTATAGAGAGGCCGCACAACACATTGCGCTCTCATGGTACATATATTCGCGGGGCGTGACTCAGATCGTTCGGGATATCGACGTGCTGGACGGGATTGCGGCGCGGTACAATTTGATTGTTCTCGGCGGACCTGCAGACAACGCTTATACGCGAAGGAGGGAGTATGAGGGTGGCGCTAATATGGGTAATGACATACTAGCTAGTGATTGGTAACCGCACCATTAACGCTCGAGCATAGTGAAATTTCGACCGGCGGGGGGATTTCAGATAGATAAACGCAAGTACGAATCTCCCGGAACAGGTATCTCCAAGATGTGTGATTGTATCAGCGTGAGCAACATCTGACGAATGATGAATTGCATCCCATGAAGGCATTATCTTCCTCGCACCAAGTCCAATTCGTACACGGGTGGCCGTCTTCATTGCGGGGACCGACAAGGATGGCATTTTACGCGCTGCATGGTCTCTTCCCTTCCGAACTGGATTACAGATACCAGATTATCTCGTTGTAGGAGATGAGTACGGCGATCCGCATGTATGTTTGCTGAGTGGCATTGTTAGTGGCTATATGTGGGACTTACTGACCATCTTTGCAGACAGGATGGACAGCGCGCGATGGCGCCCCGTTTGGCGGTGCGGGTACAAAGGGCGCTGGTGGTGTGTTGGCGGCTGGATACTGGAATAACACCTGGGACTGGGATCCTAGATGTGGTTATCTCAAGTGAGCTGAATCAAAGTTTCGCTGACTGGAATTGTGAATATGAATATAAGGGTCATGATATCTACGCATGTGTTTCTTCACGGTATTATTGAGGAGGTTTATGCACAAGTAATATTGAGCCCGATGAGAGTATGGCCGATTCTAATAAGGGGCTCTCTACAAATCCGCACGGACACGGAATCCTGGACCGGTCGGCTCTCCCCTCAAAGTTGTCAACTCCCCATGGGGCTCACAGTTTTGACGTCCAGACTGAGGGCCCGCCTTTGGCACCTTGCCCTTCTTCAATTCGTCGAGAATTTTAATGGTCGTCTCGGAAGTCAAGTCCTCCTTTAGAAGTTGAGATTTGAGTTCTGTTCACGAATGCATTCTAGCACAGCGGGAAGAAGACCTACATAGTAATCGTCGTTGACCGCAAGCACCGGGGCGTTGACACATGCACCAGCACACTCCACCTCCACCAATGTAAACAGTTTGTCGTCCGTCGTTTGCCCAGGCTTGATTCCCAAGTGATTTTGAATGGTTTCCAAAATACTGTCGGACCCACAGAGCTGACAGGGAGTAGTGGTGCACAGCTGCAAGAAATACTTCCCAACGGGTTGCCTATGCGCGACCAAATTGGATTAGTTTATGTGGCACGTTCGCGGCGGTTGAAGCTGTCCAACGGACGAACCTGGTAAACATCGTGTAGAAAGTGGCGACCTCGTATACTCGCATAGGAGGGACTTCAAGGAGATTCGCCACATAGTTCATTGTCGAGATACTAGTCCAGCCATTCTGCCGTTGAGCCAAGTCAAGAAGCGGGATGGTGGCGGCCTTTTTATATTGCGGAGGATATTTCTTTATAATTTCCTTTGCACGTTTAAGATTCTCAGGGGTGAACTCGAAGGGTATGGTCGCGTTGTTATCTGTACTGTCACGGTGCTGTGTGCAACAAAATAAATAGATGAGATGCAAGCGAGTAGGCTCCCAGTCTTCATTTCCACTACAAACCACGAAGAGTGCATCGGATCTCGCCAACGAAGTATTAGAGATGGTTCGCACCGATTGCGCTGCCAGTGAGCGAGGTCTTGCCAAAGGGACTAGTCGTCGCGAAAGAGTTCGCAGCATGTTTTGACAGGACTTGGAAATGCAAGACGTGAAAATGGAGAGGTCGTCGTTCTCTCTCTGGTTTGCCCTCCACAATTCTTTGCGGTGTCACGTGAGCGAAAGTCGTTTAACGCGCACTCAAAAGCAACCGCGAGATCAACTCTCACAGACAATGTTTAAGAAACTCACTACCAATTTTGCCCCTCAACGGGGAGGGCCGCTAAGTCCTGATCGAGCGGCAGAGATACTGCACAAAGCAGCGTCACTAGTAGACCAAACGTCTTTCGAATGGATCATTGTAGACAAACCCGTTGGTAAGGTTCTGTGGGATAGATCATTGATTTTTCGGAAGAAGGGCTCTAAATGATGCGTACAACATCAGACGGTTCCATCTTTGTGTTTCAGCTTCATCCTTCAGAACCCCTTCCCGAAGATGGATATGGTGAGGTTGAGGTCAATACTGTTACGTCGTAGCACGGCATGCAAACATTACCTCAATACAGGGTGGATGGATGATGAAGCTGCCTTTCGCACTATTGTCGTCGACAAGGTATGGTCTTATGTCTTTACAATTTAATGGAACTTGTTATGAACTACTGCTTCCTGCAGGAAATGGAAATCATATCCCGAAGCCAAGGCTTCGGTTATGGGGATAAAGTCGCCCACATGTATGTTACCCGACACTGATAATATGTGGAAAATATCTTAATTATTGTTCAAATATTATTATAGGACACGAAGACGCTACCGCTTGGTCCACTCTGACCTTCAGCTAATGCATTACCTCCAGATGCCTGATCCCGCCCGACATGTGCCAGTCCATCCGCAGCTCATCAAAGCCCCTCCCCGCGATCCCGCGACTTTACCTAATCTCACTGCTCGCGGCCCACCGCCTCCTCAAATGGTACCACCGTATGGAATGGCACAGAGAGGGATGGCTGGTGCGGATCCTGCACATTATAAACATCTTGCTCATCGGAAACGTGGTCGGGTAAGTTACCATGTTGATGACAGCTGGGTTTTCGCACTTAATTATTGATACTAGATGAAGCCGTCAATGCAACCTCGCGCTTTTCTAGAAGACGATCACGATCCGTCTGGGGGTACACATCTGATAGTGCAGTGCCTCTGATGCCCCATCTATCGCTAATGCTCTGTCCATAACAACAGACGAGTTAGATGGATCAGTCAGCCGTGCGGTGGCATTGGAAAGATACAAGCGAAACCACGAGTTCATTGACATGATATTTTCACCGTATCCCATTGGTAATTGGTCTCCCTCTCTCGACTAGCATAGTTTGTGTTCCTAATAGGTTCGTTGCGCATAGCATCCATAATCCCTCCCCAAGTAATATCGGACACGAGTGCCGATCGTCTAGAAGCTCTGAAGCGCCAGCAGGTGAGAAAGTGGAAGTCCTCCGCCGTCGTTTCAAGCGATGGTTTCATCCAAGTGGAGTAGGTTGAAGTCGGTGAGGAGATGGGTAAACTTGCTCAATCGAATGCAGACGAGATCAAGGAGTTTCAAGAGAAGTCTAAGAAGCTTTGTAAAGGTATTGATGTGATAAAGCATGCCAAGTCACTACAGGTTTGTTCCTCAAGCACGCGCAAAACTACCCGTCTCAGAGCATGCTCATATCTCCGTTTTTCAGGAGTTGGATGCTTTGGAAGCTGGGGCAACAGCGGAGCTTTGACCTCTGGTGAAACTCTCGACTACTTTATATTTCGAAACTGTAGGAGCTCGCTATAATGGGCCAGATACCCCAATTTGGTGGCTTAATTGTATATACTAGCCTGAACAATGAACATCAAACTGTCTGATATTTTACACCGCCGTTCTCTTCATGGCACTTCCAAAGACCAATCTCTAGTCACATGGCGACACCATACCCTTCAAAATTTCTCAGTATGATGCCCACTTCGACATGCACCTTTCCCATTGAACATGTCGTTAGCCTGAATCGATCCGTCGGAGTGTGTACCATGTCGGGATTTTTCAGGGCCGGTGAGGAATTGAGAAAATATGCTGGAAGGTTAGGTCGTATTAACAATCGTGTAGCGCCTCATTCTCGTACTGTTGAAATAGGCAATACTTACACCATACTTCGTCCCAGAAAGATGTCACAGGCCGCCATGTCACAATGTCTAGAGCGTGCTCTCCAGGTGTGGTTGGGATATGTACGAATCCGTACCCGTCTAACATGAAAGAGCTGTCAATTGGCGCCTCATGTATTAAAGAAACTGAAATCCGAAATATACATAGTTCGTTCCGTCCAAAAGAATCTCGCCGAAAAACTTGAACCTGGAGCTTTGGCCATCCCGTCACGCTTTTCGTCGCGTAGTGGACGTCTTCGAATGGACCACATCCTCCCTGTTAGATTCAAACAATTGTTCTCCCACCAAATGAACTTCCAGGCTACCTATTGGATGGCTCCAGACCGTAAATCTATCATCCTAAAAGTTTCAAATTCAAGCAAAAAACATTATTAAAGCAACGAAGCTTTACATATATTACAGCACTTGATGCAAACCTCTGGTACATCCACCTGCGTCAACCCCTCGGTCGCTCCTTCGAGGATTTTCCACCCGTCACCGGCTATGACCCTCCATTTGCAACACAGCTCTGGACGCGGAAAGTTGGATGCACCTACAAGGGAGCCGATAATATGCAGTTCTGCCATGATGTGCCAGAAAGCGTATTTGTTGAATCACGCGAATGCCAGACGCGGTGGTCTTTGGCGGGGTCCGTTACGTAATCCACGATCGTGGGTTACTGTACCTTCTCCAGGGTTGCTGCAGCATCTCAAAATTCTTGAAAGGAATGCAGAGGCAACGAGCCAAAAGCAAATATAACTGGAAACTGCCAAGATTCACACACATGATACCACGAACTCCAGACATTCTATTCAACGACATGCCAATTATGCCAAGTAAGAGCACGGAGACGTATCCCAGACCCATGTTCAACACATTTTGGTGAGGTTGAGTTCTTCAAATCGGAGCTCCATGTGGTTACTCCTCGTTAACGATACTGGCTAAACCGACGCGGCCGCTCTACCCCATGAGGTATCTGACCATGTAACCTCCACCAATTTCCATTTTTTTTTCTGGGTCTCTGGTAGGATGTCACATAAGAAGAATACCCGAGATTCAGTAACCTTTTTAAGGTGTGTGGGCTTATGACCTCAGCTTCTTCATCAGGACCATCGTGCACTTTTTTAGTGAGAGGTTCCGTACCCACAAGAAGCTTTTGGAAGTCGCTGTAGCAGACCGCGTCAGACATTTGGCGAAAACCAGCAGGAGAGAAAACTTCAAATTGTTGGACATCCACGTAGAGAAAAAAAGGGAAGGAAGGATGTTGGAGAGAGATGTGTGACCCATGGACCGTTTGAAGTTTACAGCATTTTGGTTCAAGATTAAACATCTCTATGAGAACTCGACGTCAGAGAAATAAATTTCACACGTACGGCCTTGATAACGAAACACCAATGCCTTGCTACCAGGGATGAGTCGGGCAATTTTGCTATAAAGAAAATCAAGAGGGCCGGGAAGGGGGGGGGGGGGTCGTTCAAGTGATAGTTTCTATAACGACCGGTTTCAAAAACAAGTATATCGAAGAATCAATCCCTTGACATTGGGCACTAGAACGGATCGTAGCTCTCTGTCGAGTCGTTTATCCTACATCCGCACATTGCGCGTGAAAAAGAGGGACAGCGAAGCCAGGCGCATTCGTCCAAGCAGCAACCATTGACCCGTTACCGTCTTAAATATGTGCCTCCTCATTTATATACTGGCCTTCGTGGGCGGTTTCAAGCATCGGCATCGAGGATATCCTAAGATTCGGGGGCTTAACTATTTTAAAAAGAAGAACAAATGGAAGCAGGAGGTGTTGTTGGATGTGTTGGACCGGTTCTGTCAATACTTCAACCTCAGACTCTGTCACTTTGATCCTCACTTCAACCTGGTGCCCTATACGGACAACAAAAGGGACAAGGCCTGTACGATGATGATCTACATCAAAGTCGTACATCTGCGAAGTTTGCAGTGTGCAGCGAATGTTGTGGAAGACGCTATGACAACGTCTCCCTGGACGTTTTTCAGACGAAGTTATCACCCTCATTCGCCTCACAATCCACGTCGTTCAAGGCTCCACTACTCAAGGCACCTTCACGGTGCTCAACCCCAAGTATATCTCCGATCTTGGTTATACACCGCAGTATCGCATTGCAGAGACATGAAACCTCCATATGGAAACTTGCAACCATCCTCCTCTGGACAAGGCTAAATTCGAGAAACGGCTGCAAAAGATCGTAGGTGACATATTTGGAACTGCATCGCATGGGTTCATCAAGAGTGTGTCTCTGCCTGTGGGATTCAACTGGTTTGACTACAGGCTCGATCTTGGTATATGTTACATCAATGCCAAGAAGACGTGAGGGTAGATTTTTGAAAAGGAATACAGCCATGTCAGCAACTTATGGAGTCGTGACCGTCCCGGGTGCACCGTAGCGTGAAGGATAAGAATGGATATCTGGTTCTTTAGCCTTAGGAGGTTCCTCTCTTACGTTGAATACTGGGTTTGCATCTTCGGCCCATCGACACTTGTATCCACATAGCATTATTGTGATCCTGAAATCTCCGTCTGTAATATTTTGTACCATCTTTTCCTCCAAGATGATTCCAGCCATGATTCTCTGTAACTACCTGTGAGGTCCAACGCGGATGTCAGCTTGAGAGGCTTAGTTAGATCACGTGGCAATTGAGGACGGTGCTCGAGAAGACCCAGCGATGGCCATGAGCGATGACCGTCCTCAACAATATCGTTCATTCATTCCCGTGTTTCTAAAAAGGTACTTTCAAATGTTTCTCCATCCATCCATCCAGGTTGCGGAAAGGAGGATTGTGTGATGGTTCTGGTTCTCCGTGGGTCTTTTTCGAGGAAGGTATTGGATGGATGGATGGATGGAATGAAATGACCTTGGGCATGCACGAATGATGAACTAAATTATCATCCCTTTGCGATTACTAGGGTAAAGCCTGATTATCGGGAGCAATGGTAGGTTCCAAAAATAATACTTGCCGTTGGCTGATCTTTCGTGCTCACGCAGTTCTATATGTTAGGCCAAGTCAAAGGTTCGTATCAGTCCGGTTGGTGGCCAGGGCGATTTAGGCTGGGATAGATGCACGGTTGGGAGATCGGGTGTTATGCCTCACAGATACGAAAAGATGGAGAATACTACGCCAGCCCAGGAAATGGAATTGAAGGACCGTCTGCTAATTTACTCTTCGTTCACAGAACCACACGAACCACAACCAAAACCGTAAGGCTCACCGCAACGGTATCAAGAAGCCAAAGGCCAACCGTCACCCTTCCCTCCGAGGAGTTGACCCCAAGTTCCTTCGCAACCAACGGTTTGCAAAGAAGGGCAGCCTTGGTAAGATTTAGGGGTTCGATTGGCGAGAAGGCCGATTGGCTGTACTAAAGTATACATTCATTTGCAGCTGCATTGAAGAAGCAGGAATAAGTAGAAATTGTTTGTGATTGGTGACAATACACGGAAGTCCGCTACCAGAAGGAATGAACTTCTGGACCTGCTGAAACTGACATTTGAGCATACTACTGTCGGCTGTGCATCCTCGTACAATGAAGCGAAACTGTGAGAGGCGAAGTCGCAATACCACAGTATAACTAGTATTTCTTTTGACCATATAGACGCTTTCCATTATTGTCCTTATTTGTTGTCATTATACTCTTATGCCAAAATACTAGGGTAAGACAGGTTCACTGAGCCAAGATTCCCGCACCTGTTGGGGGAGCCGCCCTATTTTCATTCGTCAGCGTTTTGATCAACTCCTCCAGCGGCGCCAACTCTTTCTTATCAATTAAAGCAAACTCCTGCACAAAAAACACAAAATGCTTGAAGCTGGTATTCAGATGTGCTTCTTCCCCCAAAGCCACAATCTTCGGAAAGTGTGCGTGATATATGTGCGCATATACTCGGAACAGTCGTTTAAAGATGTTTTTGACAATTGAAGGGAAACTTTTCGGAAAAGGTACACCAATTTTCGAAGGGAATATGGCTTCATCGTCCAGTTGGGCTTGCACCCATGTCATCAGGTAATCAACATACTCGGGAGCAGAGACTTTAACTGGCTTTTTGAACTGCACGCCGTCGCACCAGTGATATTCGTACTTTGGACCAGCAGACATAACGGGGCATTCGGATGGCGTACAGAATTCCGTGATAGTGCCGTAAAGCATGTTGATTTGGTTGAAGAAGTCAACAGTGTTGACTGCAAGCCACTCGTTCAAGTCTTCACCTTCTGGAAGAGCAACTGCGAGTCGAAGATTTCCGGAGCCAAGCGTCGCCTCTGCATACTTCTTCAATTGATATTGTTTCGTGCCTTCGGGTATGTTCCGCTTGGGTTTAAACGTTTTGTTCTGATTGGAAGAAGCATCGTGAAAACACGTTCTCTCGGACAAGTGCCTCAAAACTGCATACGAGAAAGCCCTCTGCCAATCACCAGGCCCAGAAGCCTACCCCTTTAAGTCCAAAGAAGCTCATTGTACTTGTATGTGTGGGGAAATGGGGACGTAAAGGAAATCGTAAGCCGTTAAATTAAGCTCGTACACGTATGAAAAGGTGCGCAAGTATTCAAAATTCAGTCAAACAAGGAGAATCGAGTAAATAGAAAGCCAGAAAGTTGGTGATAGCAATGTTCGTGCGTTCGAAAACCTCAGGATTGTCGGCGATTGCCCAAATGCCCCCACTGTTGACTTCTAGACACCTGGTAGCTGCTTACGCTCCAACGCCAAGCCACGAAATTGTGGCTGGTGTCTCTTGGTCAACGTATCGAGTCTGTCGTCGGAGACTTCGTTAGCGAATCTACCCACAGCCCACTTTGCCAAAGTTCCCACTATCCGCCGCTTGTACATATATTCTAAACCGGCGCTAGAGGCTGTTGATATCTGTCCTTCCTTATCTACTGCGCTCGTCGAAAGGTGTCCAGAGATCTGCCCTGTCACGAAAAGGGCAATTTGCTCGCGGAACAGGATCACCTGGCTATCCTAAACGTATGCTTTATGACTTCAGTTGCATGTCCGGTTCTTGAAAATTGAGCTTCCAATAATCTCGTGTTCCAACATTGCCGTAGTGATTGACCTGAACGTCTCAAGTGAACGCTAATCTGCGGACGGTGATTTTCTAATAATGGTGGTGGACCCCATGCAACATAAAACGGAAACCGTAGTAGAGTCTTGGTCGATGGTCAAAAAGGAGCATGTAGTGAAGGAAGAACGATTATCTTGGCACATGACAGGGTCTCCGGAAGAGCACAGAGCGGTGGTTATTGAGGGAGAGCGTATTGTGTCCTCGCCCACGCTTGCGGATGGTGATATGAAAGACCCTCCCGAACCGATATCCTGTGATAAGCCAACCTGCTCCACGCCTGACGTTGCAGAGAAGGTTAGCAAAACGTACACCCATATCCTTTCCAATGAGTTCAAGGGAGGGGCAAACGGGAAAACTCCCAGTGATGAATATATGATCTGCGATTGTCGATATGTAGCAGGTGCGTGCAACCTATGCATCAGTTCTGTTTTGTTTGGGTTTGTTCCTTATGTCCAGATCTCAATGTGCTCGACAATGGCAGGCCAAAATATGCGACATCAAGCCTGCGGTGAAGAGTCGAACTGTATAAACAAGGAGCTTTTTATAGAGTGCATGGGAGAAACATGCCCCGCCGGGCAATATTGTCAGAACCGAAGGTTGGTACGGAAAGTATCGAATTCTACGGATAGTACGGCGCCTTAACGGTTATTTCAGATTCCAAAACCGACATTACGCGTCCATCGAAATCTTTGAAACTGAGAAGAAGGGCTTCGGCCTTCGGGCTACGGCGCCTATCCGCGGGTATGTGCGAGGAGCCTCGATAAGGTGATACCGCAGGTCATCTTCGACTAAACTACTGTTTTGTAGGGGCTCCTTCATAATAGAGTACTGCGGAGAAGTTATCACTGGTGCAATGTTTAAGAAACGGATCCAAGAATATGATAAACAGGGACGAAAGCATTTTTACTTCATGAGCCTGAAGGCAAATGAGGTACGTCCGTGCATTCACGAAGATCAGATACGATAAACCACGTTCTCTAACCCCTTGTTCCGCGAAGTTTATCGATGCCTCAAAGAAAGGCAATATGTCTCGTTTTATGAATCATAGCTGCTCCCCAAATTGTGCGTTACATAAATGGGTGGTAGGGTCAAACTGGAGAATAGGTATCTTCGCTCTACGTGACCTTGACGTGGGTGACGAATTGTCATTTGACTATAAGTTCGAACGTTATGGGTAAGGCAATTGGCCCACACAACGTTTACTTCATTTTACCTAATTCACTTTTGGATTGCAGTGCAAAGGCACAGGAATGTTTTTGTGGCTCCGCCAATTGCAAAGGCTACATCGGGGGGAAGCAAGCAGAGATTGTCATGAATTCTGATGACGGTAGGATTGTTGCGTCTTTCAATGTTCAGAGCCTTCTAGTTATTCAGCGGTACCTCTGTTCGCGATTCAGAAGGAGATAGTGATATGGAAAGCTCAGAAACAGGCAAGCCACGTGCTGCTCGTCGTCGTAAGCGAGGTGGCGAGGACAGCGACTATGAAGGGGAGGCGGTCAGGCAGGTTGGTCATGAAGAAGGTGCATGCTTACAGTGTACGAGAGCATAAACATTGTGCTTTGCAGGAGGCCGAATGTCTACAGAACGCAGAAGATGTTCAGGTTGTCACACGATCCTTGTTTCGCCATGCGGCCAAACCAAAGCGAATTATCCGGCTTCTTAGCAAAATCGAGGTATGTTTAATTAACACTTCCTGTGGTATTATTATATAAAAAGAGAATAACTTCACGTATGGATAGAACACGAACGCGCTTCCTTTGCAGCGGCGCTTTATCTGGGGACATGGACTCTCCGTTCTCAAAATGTGTCTTCGCGAATACACAGGGAAAAATGCCGCAATTTGTTTACAGGTTAGATCGGGGACACAGTGTACAGCTTTTTTTGACATCATTACTAAATAGGCTTCTCTTGGAACCAGGTGTTACGTATATTGCGCATGCTTCCTATTGCATCTAAGAATACCGCAGAGAAAGTTGAAGATTGTGTAGTCAAGCTAGCAGAGCTACCCGATTTGGAAATATCTACAGTTGCCAAAGAGGTAAAGCTGATATTCAGCTGTCGTGCTTTTTAAGGGCCACGCTGAATGCTGAAGTCTTTTCGCAGCTTGTTGAGAGTTGGTCTACATTGCAAAGTGTCTACAAAATCCCAAAACGAATTCCTCCGGTAAGTGAAAAACAAGCTTTGCCATATCCTTCCATATGGTAACAGTTGCTTTGGACAGCCACCTGACAGCGATGCGCCAATGGAGGCGACCGCTCAAGACTCTCCATCTCAAAATGGTGGATCTAAACGCTCCTATGATGAACCCGATGGGGATAGAGGTGAATCGTATTCGCCGCGGTCAAAGCGCTCAAGAAGCGATGACCGCGAGGGAGAGCGTCGATATTCTAGTTCCGATAGTCGGAATCGGTATGATATGTACCGACCTTCCTATTTTGCATCTCGAGCGTACCCACCGGAATACGCCGAGTATGAAACACGGTCACCCTGGTCGCGTCGTGGATCAGGAAATAATGATAGCGATTACTCTGCTCAGCGACCGTACCCTCGCTCAGCTGTTCCTTCCCATAATTTGTCGGGATCTGGCAGCCCTCGATATGGGCACGCGCCATATCCGGATCACAGGACCACATACTCCAGCGAGCTTGAGCACACCCCCAGGCGTCCGTCGCAAGCAGATCGCCCACTACCACTAGGTTGGAAAGCGACACGCACAGAGGATGGTGCCGTTTACTATTATAATGTCAATACACGGGAAGCTCAGTGGGAGTTTCCTTCTGAGTCCGGTGAACCCGTTAATGATGAAATCGCGACGTTACCCTCCATATTACCTGGTGTATCGGAATCCGCAATCAGGGCGGTTGTGGAAGAAGCCAACGCGGTGCAGATGTCACTAGAAAAGCTGTCACCAGAAAAGCCGTCACCTCACAAGGAGAAACGGGTTAGTCACTCAACATCAAGTACGTCAGATTTTCCGAAGAAGCTCAAAGTAGAGGTAAGTCTTGAGTGCCTCGCGCGCACAATTACATTCGTAGTCTAAAGTACACTGTACTACTTCTAGATCGGTAATTTTGTTGTCAAGCAGATGTCGAAATACAAAATTCCGTCCGAAAAATTCAAGGATTTGGCACGAGCTGTAGGGGTCTTGATGCTATTTGCAGCACTGCTTTTATTTTGCTGAGCCTCGACTATTTCTTAGGTAACAAAGGCACTAGTCGACAAAGAGAGAAGAACGCATAGTGTGAACGACAATAATGAACTTTCGGAGCATAAGAAGAGTAAAATCAAGATCTATGTGAAGGAGTACTGCAAGCGGAACGGTTACTTATCAAAGATACAGGGGGGACCCACCCCCGCAACGCCTGGGCATGGCAACGGCAATGATAATATACGATCGTAATGCGGAACGATGTGTACATAACCAACACAATAATGATTTATGGAACTTGGACAACAGTGGAAAGTAAAGATGAGATGATGAGTATGATGTGATCTTTTGGTGCGCCCGTTTGAGGAACCTGCGGAGGGAGCCTGAGCGCGTCGTCCATCGCGCTGTCGTCGATGACTTACGCGAGTCTGTGGCGCCTGTGGCGCGGGAAGATGACGCGAGTCGTGGCGCAGCCCCATCTTCCAGGTCAATTTGTCCCTAGGTTCTCAGCGGTACATTGTAATTCATTTGGGCCATACCGGCAGCGATCGAGAACAGTCCTGGCCATGCACAGAGCTATGAGACATTTGTTGGCGGCACAAACCCTGCGCCCGTTTAGTCGGAACTATTCTGTTGTGGGCACCGATGCGACGGTGGTTCGTGGCCTCGTCGGCGCGATTGGGAACACGCCGTTAATCCGCCTCAGTAAACTTAGTGAACAGACGGGTTGCGACATACTGGGAAAAGCTGAATGGATGAATCCTGGTAGGTGGACTTAAGCGGAAAGGCTACTTTGCCTGCCTACTTGTGCTAAATTGAGGCGAAATGTCTGCAGGGGGATCTGTCAAGGATCGTGCAGCTTTGTACGTTGTAAAGAACGCCGAAGGACTGGGGCTTCTGAAACCAGGAGGAACTGTTGTAGAAGGAACCGCAGGCAATACAGGAATTGGGTTGGCACACGTTTGCCGGTCAAAGGGATATAATCTCGTAATGTGAGTGAAATTGTTCATTACTCCTATGCTACGTTGCTAAGACCACGCTTAAATTCCAGATATATGCCCAACACACAATCTCAGGAAAAGATTGATCTTCTACGGATGCTTGGTGCCGATGTTCGGCCAGTTCCTGCTGTACCTTTTACCGACCCTGCCAACTACAATCACCAAGCGAAAGCATTTGCAGAGTCCCTTTCCAATGCTGTGTGGACGAATCAATTTGATAATGTACGAAACATGAAATCTTGTCGCATTGATCCTTGCAAATGACTAAGAATTGGATTTTGATATATAGGTGGCGAATCGACAAGCGCACATCGAGACCACTGGACCCGAGATATGGCGTCAAACTGGCGGCAACCTAGATGGTTTCGTATGTGCCACAGGAACCGGTGGCACATTAGCTGGTACTGCAAGATACCTGAAAGAAAAGTCAGATGGCCAGGTGAAGGTGTTTATTGCTGACCCGCCAGGCTCCGTATTGTATGCATATAAAAAGGAGGGTCAGTTGACGCGAACGGGCGACTCTTCCATTACCGAGGGAATTGGCCAAGGTCGTCTTACGGACAATCTGGCTCCTGACTGGGAGCTGATTGACGATGCTGTGCATATCCCAGACGCGGAGACGATCGAGATGGTGTATCGTCTGTTGGACGAGGAAGGCATTTTTATTGGTGCTAGCTCGGCGTTGAACGTTGTGGCAGCGGCAAAGATGGCCCAGCAACTAGGCCCTGGAAAACGAATTGCAACTATGATCTGTGACGGTGCCGCCAGGTACCAATCACGATTGTTCAGCAAGGCGTGGTTGGAGAGCAAGGGCTTGTTAGATGCAATTCCCCAACATTTACATAAATACATTCTCTTAGCATAGGCGTATTTGTAGCGCAGTAAAACAAATCAATATCTTTAGAAGTATCTCCATCCATTCTACAGGTAAAAAAATATACATATAGCGTATTTACACATTATACAATTAGTGCATCAAAGTCGCGCCATATAAGAGACATCCATCTGGCAAAGCTTATGCGGATTAACGGCGTTGGATATCAAGTCTAAAATGGTTTGATTTGCCGGCTCACAGCGCTCGATGCCCTGAAAGATGGGACGCTAATCAGCATATGGCAATAACAAGGTCAGTTAACGTATTTGCCCTACCCGCTCTCTCTCTGCTCTGCACGCGATGCCGTGAGTCCGCTTAAGAACAAGGTCCACATTTTGCGTAACGAACTCCCTGAGTTGGGTCTCCTGTAATGGTGGCTTGCGAGCAATGTTTTGCCACGTTACTAATTCGTCACGGACAAAGATACTAAGATAGTCTTCCAGCTCATACTACATATAACAGTTTGGTGAGTTCCTCATGCATTTCCTCTGCCTTGGACGCTGGGATACATACATCTGGTTCTGTCAATGCACGACCGATAGCTTGAAGGGAAGATGCAAAGACGCCTTCCACGCCAATGGGCGTTAGGAAGGTTTGTATGTTGGGCGTAAACCGGAACGGTACGGGCTCCCCATTTGAAAATAAATATGTGGTAGTTGACAAACCTTACAAAACCACGTTAAGACGCTTTGTCACCACCGCAGCGAAAAGCGAAACCGAGGACTCACTTGGTAACAGGTCCGATGCCCATATGCTGCCAGAACGACGAGAGATGTGGAACTTGTGAGGTGTTCTCTGTCCAACGCTCATCACATGCGTCATGAACGTCACCGCTGCCAATGACTGGGTAAAGTGCTTTCGCATGGTCCACAACTCTCCATACGATGCCAGGGACTTCGTGATGAACTAGTACAAAGAGGGTTTTAACGACGCACGGTAAGAGGGTCCATATGTATATGATATCACCTTTGTCAAGATATTGTCCGGCATGAACTTCGACGCAATGTCCTCCAGAAGTTCAGCTTTCAAATTTAGCATCTCAACTTTATCCAGTTTCTTGAGACCGAAGATTAGGTACTATGTCCGATTACCTGAACACGACAAAGTACTCACCCCGCGCTTAGCAAACTCCTCAGATGCATATACGTCGCGCATGCGGTTGATGTAAAACATAATCGGGTCATCCTTGTGCTGTCCTGTCTGGGCACAGTAATCTTCCCAAATTTCTTGCAACGTGATGTAACTAGGATCATCCTGCACAAGTCGGACAGTAGGTGCAAGCGGTACGATAATGGGAAGGTGGAAGGAGAGATTTCGTCGTCGGCTTTCTCTCCGTCGTTCCATGACGCTGTTGAGAATGCGGAAGAGCTGGATGATCCGTTCCTCCCGACGGCAATGTCTTGCAGCCGGATGCTGGACGCTGAACGGATGGAAAGTTCCATCGTGGCCCCGAATAGTAAAGCGGCGGTGACAGGCAAGGTAGCCACGTATCAAATCGACTTCCGGTTCAAAACGGTCGATGCGCACAAAGTCTTTGTTATTGTCCTTCATCAAGAAGTACTGTCCAGGTACTTCAATATCCTCAAATTTCTGATACTCGAATTCTACAAGCCAGTGACTGAAGTGCTCGAGATGTTGTCGTCGTGGGCGGCTGTCAAGCAAGATTTCCAACTTGTCCCGCCACTCTCTAAACCGCTCCACAAGCTGTGCAAGGTTCGGCTTACTTTTAATGAAATCTTGCTCAAATGCCGCCTTGTATTTGATGTGGTTCGGGTACATGCTTTCAGCAAATCGCAACAGATTCACCTCCGTAGCGGGAGACAAAGCTCCCCCTTGATCTCCCGCATCGCGAGAAAGTTGCTGCAAAAACATCTGAACACCGTCATTGAGCAGGGCAACTATTAACCGGTAGATGTCCTCATCAGTGGTCGGTTTTAATCTTTGCATGATCTGGTCCAGCATCGTTTCCATAGACAGGGCAAGAAGTGGGAATGCAGTCTTGACAACGGCATTGACTTCCTCGAGATGCTCCCAGGGTGTGTACCTTCGCTGGGTCACGCCTGAAGTTCCATTCGTGGACTGTGCGGACGGCGCATCACCTTGTTGTGGCCCCTGGGCTTCAGTAGTGGTTGGAGTCTGGGGAGGCTGATCCGGTTGGCGGGGTGCACCAGCAGATGTGGTAGATGCTGCCTGCTTTTTTGATATCAAGTAGTCATCGCGTGCTGTCCGCAACTGAAAATAGAGAGCCTACAGAAATGATTGTAAGTGAGTATGCTACAATATTCAGCAGATTCTACGCCTTGAGCATAGAATATCATACCTGCGGGTACTGCTTCGCAATCTTCTTGAGTATCTCCTTCGCTTGGGAAGCTTCTTTGTTCGACAGGGCAGCCAAAAGCTGTGGTATAAACGTAATCCAATACCAGATCGGAACATCACCCTTGTACTCGTCGAATGCGTTGGCAATTGTATTCTCATTATCATCCAAGCTCAGTAGCCATAATATCCGTGCCAAGAACTTTCGTGACCGGGCATTCTGATAAATCCCGGCAGCCTGCAAGTAGCAGTTCATGGCCCCAGCACCATATTTGATCTCCGTAGGTCGTTCTTTGAACATACGATCGTTATACTGGGCAAAGGCAGCCCAACCTTTCGCTAATGTCGTCTCAAGTTGAATAGAGGAAGAGAACGCTTTCTCTGCATCGTCATGAAGGTTCAATTTTGCAAAGAAGATGCCCTTCAAGGCAAAGAATTCTGCCTTTTGCTGGGGATTGAAGTACAGCAGATTCGTATTGTTGATCACATCAAGACCAGTAGCGTAATCGGTGGCATTCACGAAATAGCTTTTAGCTTGCTCGCGCAATTTGAAGAACGCCTCATGAATCTCAATGTTTGGCAGTGTGTAAATTTTGCTCAGCGAGTCGTTGCAGACATCGATCAACTGATGTTTCCGAGCAACGTGAGCAAATCGGTTGATGGTCCATGCCGTTTCATGATATCCGCGAAACGCCACAGAGCTCGGATTATCTCTCACACCATTCCCATTGTGTTGCACATTAAGCTGAGGAATCAGTGGAAGGTATGCCTTGTTCACTATCTGAAACACGTGCTGACGCCAAGCAACGATATCACTCCACAAAGTAATGTCATCCCACATGTTCGGAAGTCGATCTCGCCAAGTGGTGAAGATTCCTTTCAGTTCCTGTTGCTTGTCTTGTATGTTCACCACTGTAGTCGTATTGAGGATCTGTTGTATCTGAGCTCCCTCATGTAATTCCACAAACTGCTGGAAGGTATGCAATAGAGGTATATGGGCATTCAGTCCTTGTTTCGGAAGGATGAACCAGCGCTTTAAGCTGCTTTGTACCCCTTCGTCGCAGAGCTTATGGAATTCCGCTTGGCGTTCAGGTCCTTCCTGGTATCTTAACAGTAAACTGAAGGACTGAAAGACTTTCCGTCGAGGGCTATCTTGCATGGATTCTAACGCAGTCTGCAGCGATTCGCGTTCACTGGTCCAGTCAGAGAGTCGCCATGCGCATTCCAAAAATAATTCTGCATTGGCCTCCTGTTTCGACAAGTCGGTCAAGAGATCCCACTGCTGTAACCGCTCTGCTGAATAGACCCAATGATCCTCCCAGAGTCGGTATTCGGATTCAGTAAACGGCAAAACGCCTGTTCGCGCCTTCGCCTGGGCGGCTTCGTACAGCCGTTGAGCTTGAGCCCACATACCCCCTTGCTCATAGGATATTGCCGCATTCGTCTCAGCAAAAAGGCTGCGTCGTCGCCACAGTCCGTAGAAGTAATCAGTTTCGGAGAGACTCCAAAAAATCTCACAGAGAGCATCAATCGTGCTCTCTCTAATCTTTTCATCCTCTTTCGCTGCCAACACTCCGGCGAACCGCGTGTCTACAATGGACTGTTGTAGCAACTCCACAGCAATGTACCAGGCGTCGTATGTCTTCCCTAAATATCGTACTAGCTGAGGGGGCAACCGGGGTTGGATTGCTGCCTCGCACTGGCAAATGCCTTCAAGTAACGCTTGAATGACGTTGGGCCGCATATCGACCTGTTTGATATGGTAGTCCTTCGCCAGCAGAGGTATTATAACTTTATGTACGTCATGCCGCTCTCTCGGGCTGAGCAATCCCCAACAGAGCGGGAATATATCAACCCACATTGCGTATGTGACGTTGTCGTCAGAGTACAACAGCTGACGAAGCGAATCCACAAGGGTTTCCAATGTGAGCGACTGGAGATCACGCAAAAACTCGCGGTGGTGTTCCATGACAGTCGGAAAGCGTCCATCACTGGTTGATGTGCTTTCGATCGCCATGCTATCTTCTGAGGCATCCAGAGCAGTAATAGAGGCAGTGCGGTAACCCGGCGCGCACGTATGCAGGTGGTCTGTTGTCAATACACTTCCAAGCAGCAGATCGAGTGCTTGCCGAAGCCAGAAATATGACGCGAGGTGATCCCAGTTTTGCACGCCCAGAATATAGTTGAGACGGATATACACCGATTTGCCGATGCTCTGGTGGAATATATCGGCAAATCTTCGTCGTATCGAAGGATTCTCGTTCTTGGTTCCCATCAAAAAGGCTTGTTCGAGACGAACAGTAAGCTCTGACCGAGCGAAAGACGGGGTGCTGTAGATGATAGCCACCAGATCTAGATACTCCTCCAACAGTTTTTGATCACCTCGAATGTCAAACGACATCATCATTTTGACCAGAAGATTGGATTTTTCTTTAATCGTCGGGAAAGATTCTGCACTCCCGAGAACCCAGTGACGCACCATATTCAAGATGGTACGTAGTAACTCAGTGTCCGCTGAAAAGTCCATCAGCTGTACTAACGATTGCAGGAATATTCTCCTGTGTTCACCCATCTGCGATACGCGGGGATTCAACAAGCCAAGAAGCATGACCAGGAGGCGCGACGGCGAATCCGGAGGCGGTGTCGCTTGTCCTAGTGGTTGGTCTTGATGATCTTTAACCAATTTCGCCAGCAATTTCATCAAATCAGTCAGATAGACATGCTCAGACCTCGCTTGTACACTGCTGATTAAGGATAGCACACAATAAATGTGAGATGGAGAATTATTCGCAGTTGGGGGATTGCTTGCTGCGGCCGATGCCGAAGTAACTTCTTTAAGCCCTGTTTGGATTTTGGATTCAATCATTTTGGTGAAGGTCGACAACGCTTCCGACGGTTCCTCGTCTCTCATTATGTCGATTGCGTCGAATAGGCGACTAATCACTGGCGTGAGCATCTTTGAAATGCGAACATTGTCTGTCTTGACCCATCTATCCACGCATTTATGAATGTAGGCAATGTTCGATATGATCCACTCTTCCGACTTGAACTCCGTGACGATAGCCAGGATCTGGACGGCGTTCGAGATTTGATTCATGTGATTTTCAGCAACCTCCAATGTAACAGCCCTTTCAAAGTTTACCAGGTTAACCTCGACATCAGGCCAAACCTTCAAGCACTCGCGTACGAGGCTTACGACACGGAAGGACGTTCCCTTCTTCTGGATAGAATCCGTCAAGCTGCTGGCAATGCGTATCAAATAGGAGAGCACCGTCGCATGATCTTCGCTGCTAATGATGCTTTCTTTTGGTTCAGCTTCTTCTTTGACAGGAGCGGAAACAACGGGTTTGTCTACATCCATATCGTCGGGTTCGGCGCTCGCGTGTCTCTTGGGAGTCACCGGGCCACTACTTGCGACTGATTTACGCTTCTCCCCAACTAGTGCATTTCAAGGCACGATTATTGCATAGAATGGTTAGATGATTGATCGTTTTGTAAAGGAGACGAGAGATGGCATTCTTACCATTACCGTCCCCGTACGGCTCCCAGTCCATTGGATCTTCCCCCGTTTCCATGCCCAAGTGACGTCGATCCCACTGCAACAACAGATCACAAAGATCGACCGTTAACAGTCGTGATTCTGGCGTAGCATGTGTAGAAAAGGCCAATTTCATCAGCGATTTGACGACTCCTGGCACGAAAAGGTGTTTCCAATCGTAAAAGAGATCCGGGTATCGGGCTAACAGCTGGTAAATCGTTACCAACTGCGGGAAGCTATGGCCGTCCTCGATAATGATCTTCCGCGCCCATCGCACATATAAAGGCAAAGATGATTGCGCCTCTCCCGACACATTGATACCTATCCGCTTCGGAAGCACTGGAAACAGGATATCAAGTGCTTGACGGACGAGCACGCGCCCTTGGGGTGTATCCGATTGATGAGCTCGCAGGAGCGCAATATATATCTGAACGACAATTCTCGCCGGAGTTTCATACTCTTCAATCCACCGCGCCAGTAATACATACGCCGCTTGCTTGCAAATGACGTCTTCAAGCTTGATATTATTCCAGGCAAATTTGATCACGTCCTTTCGCGTTTCGCGAGGCACATATTGGACGAGAAGCGATGTGAACTGTAGCAGTTCTACCTTGAAGCTATCATGGAGATTCAGAGCTATCCCAGTTTCCGAGTGTAAAGGAAGCCAAATCTTTTTGTGAATCGTGTTAATAATATTGGTGTCCAGTACCTCTGACGCTTCGCCCTTCTCGAGGGAGGCTCTTAACATCGGCGTCACCAACAGCCGCAAAATACGGGCTTTGCGGCTTTGACTCTTTGAGACATCGTCAAATATTTCGAGATATCTCTCAAGGATGGACCGCTTATGTTGAGGACCGTAGCGCATTATAACATCATCAAATAGATACTGTCTAATAAGCCCCGTGTCGATGACGTCTTCTTGCTCAAACACCTCCATGATCTCGAACAATGCGGCAATGTCATCGGGCTCCGCCTTCAGGTAAGATATGTAGATTTCGACAATATATTGAGTGAACTGTCCCGGGGGGTGCGTCGTATCGCTCCAGTTGATCGGCTGTGCCCGGTGTGCCTTCCACAACTGCGCAACATTCTCCAAAATCACTTTATTCTGAGCCAACCAGTCTGGCTGCCAGCGACACAATTCACCGACAATCAAAACACCCCGAACGTGCCGAGCAGGAGCATCCGGCCCCTCTTCCGGATATCCAATCGACTTTGCAACCAGTGCATCCACGCTTTTCATGACCTCCAAACGGAAAACTGATGCTTCTGTCGAGGCCAGGAGGTCAATCAGAAGTTCTCCGTACGGTGATTGATGTAAGTTGTCAAAGAAGAGCGTTACCGCTTCCGCAGGATATCTATTCAAAAACTTAATCAAAGGAGGGCGGAAAGGACTTGATATCGTGCGTCGCAGATGACCCTCCAATGACAGAATCTCTTTGATCATATCGTCCATGAACACATTCGCAGTTGCAGGCAGCAGAGGGAAGATATCCAAGATTGCAACCATCACCTTGATGTCCTCAATCTCGGTCAGGGGCTTCCCTGACACCTCCGCTAACATGGCTGGAGTTCCCCATTGGCGGAGGTGGTCCAAAAGCTTCTTACCAATCTCGACCTTGAAGTAATTTGTCAGTAGCTCTAATAGCCGAGCCAACCCTTCCAATCCAGCTACGTTCAGGCGTTTGTGATCTGACAGATTAACCAAGATTGGGCGCAGGCCGGCCTGAAGTTGCTCTTTCGGGAGCTTTCCTTGCTGATTAAGAATCTGTTGCAAACCTAAAGCGCGATCGATTTTGTGAGCATTACCTGCATCCTCGATGTGATAACTTTCACTCACCTTTAAATGCGGTATCCACGACCTCGGGAGATTTCGAATATAGAGATTTGAAGAATACTGAGACAATACGAGACCTCGTATTTGCTTGCCGCGGAGCCTGGAAATCCGCACACGCCATGGCCGCTGACAAAAGCTTAAGGCAGACCACACGAAGGCTGATCAATGAGTTGGCATTCTTGACATGAGAGGTCTTGCTCACTAACGCTTGATCCTCAGCGTCTGCCAAAGCCAGCGCCTCCTGGATCAGCCGCATCAATTCGTCTCCAAACACGAGGAGCGGCGGTCGTAAGGACAAACAATAAGTGATGGCGTCAATGTGGCCAATCTGCATAGCAAACGGCAACGCACGGAGCGGCTTGGCAAAAATCCGTTGCAGAAGTGTTTGCTTCACAGGCGACAGCAGCTCAGTAACCTCACTACCAGTTAAATCAGCCAACAACTGCAATGCCGATTGAATCGTTTCCCGAACTGCACCGCTGGAATCCGACAACTCTGAGATCAGCAAAGAAATCAGGCTGTGAAACTTTGCCTGCCGTAGGGATGTGCCTTCTTCTCCTTCTGGTCGATTGCAGACTTTAAGTACATGTGATAGAGTTTGGGTTGCATCTTCCACACTGCCCATTGCCATATCGGGAGACCTGTCCTTGAGAACGTACAAAAGCGCCTTGACAAACTCTAATTGATGGCTCAGCATCCACTTGGTTCCCATATGTAATTGGGAACTGAAAATGGCAATACCGAGACAGCCTCCTGTCCTATGGAACCACTCTTGTTGATAACAGCAGGAACAGAACCGAGAGGCAATGGTATGCATGACAGGCAGCTCATCTGCTGCTTCTTTGCCGCCAAGAACCACTACGCAGGTGTCGTAGAAGAGCTGAATGGCCTTTTCGGCAAGATGTCGTCGGTCTTGGCTTTCCGATGTGATGACCTCAACCACCGCTTCAAGAAAACCGTTCACAGAGGACGACCTGCCTGTAGCCAGCAGCCCTTTCGCATTGTCAGGCTTCGTAGCCTTCTGTGCTTCAACCGTTTCAGCTATGCTTAACATAGCAAAGTGACGGCATAGGTGTTCAACAAGTGGCCATGCCTGTTCGAGTAGCGCGCCCTCTGTTGAGGCTATGAAAATGGCGGCGATGGCTCGCGTCACAGCCTTCTCATGCGATTCTCTCTTATCACCTGTGATCAGAGGGGGATCGATGAAAGGGTGTACTTCTTCATTGGCGGCTTCTGCTTTCTCCGCTTCGGTCTGTTCCACACCTTCCATATCGACGGATCCTGGTTTCTCCTCCTGCTTAACTCTCCCCAAAAATTGTTGCGCAAGCCCGTGGAGCCGTTGAGCGTAATCATCCGTACCGTCATCAACATCGAGCAACAATGGTAGACATGCTTTGGCAAAGATGAATGCTTGCTCCTTGAAATGCAGCGAGCTTCCAGAGTCGTCCAATATGCGACCGGACAAGTCCAGGATGTTGTCCAGTGCTATCGTACTCGGTTCAGCCCCATGAAAAGGTAGTGAAACCTCCAGTTGTTTCTCCCTGTTAATAATGTGAAGAAGGTCTACCGGATCCTTGACATACCGCCTGTTGCGACCACCCAGCTTTCCAAGGATTCGCACCGCTGCATGGCTATGAGTCTGGTTGTACGGTAGCGGCTTCAGGTGTTTGCGGAGAGCAGCCATCAAATCCTTCAATACCGGACGCATAATGGGTTCGAGGAAGTCTTGTGTCAGGTTATCCACGCAGAGTTCCAGCGTCCGCAAGCCCTGGCTGACAAGCTCTGGCCCAGCCTCCAGAGCAAGCACCAGAGGCTTCATCAAATACGATAGATACGGTAAAAGCACACTGAGCCGGACTGGAACCGTTAGGCAAAGTTCGACGAATAACTCCCGCAGGTGCGGTTGGTGAGCAGTCGCTAGCAAACCATTTAGCCCCTCCAGAAGCACTTGAAGGAGGGGTAACACTTCCTGATAGAGCATTTCGAACCGGCCGCCTCCAATACTTCTAAACAGTGCACGGAGGAGAAGAAAATAGTTCAAGGATTCCTTTGCTTTAGTCGACAATTTCATGGAAGTCATTATGATGTTTCCAATCTGAGGTCGAAGGACGGTTTCATTCTTCTCCGGGAAAAGCGTCACTGACATGAAGAGCAGCTTAAACAGCCGCAGCATGACGGATGCATAAAGCGGATCTGAATCGCCTAACTTTTCGAGCCGATCCACCAGAAAACGAAGCATCAATCCCGCAAATGTTGGTGATACAATCGTGCTAGCAAGAAAGTACTGCGGTAGAGCGAGGACAGAAATATTCTTCAAAATCTGGTCGAAAATGAATCCAATTTGTGACGAGAATACATCTTGGAAGACGGGCGGCTCAATCAAAGTAAAAGTCGATGCAAAGGCCTCAAAAACTTCCTTTTCTTCTTTCGAGCCTATGATGTTCGGCGAAATCTTTTCATTTACACTCGTCGTTCCCCCTTCTTGATTCATCGAATCGATGATCCAGTAGTCGAAGCAGCCGAGACCGTCTCTGAGTGTACATATTAAAACATCAACATCCTCTCGTGAAAAGCCACGAGCTACGGTGTTCCAGGCCTCTGGGCTTTTTCCTTGAGGGGTGGGGGGGTTACAAAGCCGCAACGCATTCAGTATGGCTTTAAGTCCCTGGACCATGTTTTTGAATAGGAACCGGATATCTGTACCAAAGTCAGTAATGCAGTCTGGTAGAAGTATCAGCAGTGGTCGAGTTACGTACCCTTAACGACATCAGGTGACCCCTCAAATGCTCGAATGTACGTTCGAATTGGTTGCGCATATCCAAGGTCGAGGTATCCATCCGTATCAGATAGCAAAGGCGTTCCTTCGGACGCTTTCTGGGATTGGGGTGGCTGAGTCTTTTTCCGTCGATGATGCTCGAGAACAACCGGAAATGCCATGCGTAGGGAAGTAAACTTTGATGCAAATGTGCGTAGTATTCTCAATAGCAAGCCACGTGCTTCGCGCTTGTCGTCCAATCCAGCAAGGCAGTCGACAATGTTTAACAGCAACTTTGCGCACATTGTCTGGATATTTGGGGCAAAGTTCGGATCATGCAGATTTCGCGAGTACATATGAATGGCACGGGAAAGTTGCGCAATTGAAAGATCGGCACGGACGTGATGTATCAAGTCTACAAGAACACTGTGTGCAATGGGTCTGCAAGCAAGACATTAGGTCAGGCTTTCCCCCCGGCCATCAGAAGCACTTACCGCAGGGTCTCCTTGGCGGTCACTCCACTCCCTACCAACACATCCTCATTCAAAAGAATATCGACATGTTTGACAAACGCATGGCGGAAGTCCGTGTACCAAATATGCCGCGTAGCTACCAAAAGCTCCTGATACATGGCAACCCGTCACATCAGCTTCCCTCATGCCACAAAAGTCTCATAACGCAAATCACAAGGAACGAACCTTGCGAGTAGCAGCGGCATCAGGAGGGCACGATCTCATCAAGACCACGACAGCATCTGCAATTTGCTGCTGATACGGCTTCAAAATTGGCACAAAGCTCCTCAAAATGTACGCAATGAATGAGACAGTCTACAAGGTTGTGACGATAAGAACGGGATGGGAAGATTCGCGCGGACGACACATACTCACCTTCACTTGCAGCATTATAAAGTCTGTGAGCGCGGCCCGATTTCTCACGTTTGCGCTTATTCCAACGTATACAACACCAGCCGCGTCAGCGTCAGCCAGCTCTTGTCGTTGCTGGGCAGGAAGTAGAGTCAAACACTGAAATACGGTTCAAAGCGTTCAGTAATGAGGACGATAAATGTCAGCGAGTCCGGGTCTTACGTGGATGATCAAGGGAACAAACACCGGTACATTTGCATTCACATATTTTCGATACAGTTGAAAAAGAAGAGCAATAATTATCGGACACTCTGTCAGTACTTTGAAACTGTACAGACTTTTCTGCAGGACTCGAGTAGAAGGCTCTCCACTATCGCTTTGCGCCGGCGAGCCTGGTGGTGGGAGGGTAGGTTGCGGCGTTACAGGCTGAAAGCAAATGCTACTTTGTCAGTCCGATTGTGAAAAACGCAAAAGTGACATGACGCCACATACAGTGCTGGCAGCAGACTCATCAAAGACGTCCTTCACAGCCTGCTCCATGTTCTGGTACATCTCCTGAACGATATCAAAAAACGGTTGGACCCAATCTTCCAAGGCTGCCTTATAAGCCTTATGTAGATCCACCATAATCTTGAGGGCCAAACATCCATTGTCTTCGTTATCTTCCCGCAGAACATGCATGAGTGCCTTCATCAGGTCCGGCATCAACCCTTTCAGTGTGTCATTCTGTGGTAATCGTTGTATTATCTCCAGAACAGTGTTTCGCAGTTTCTGTGGTATGCATGTGTCAATGACTTGTAAAAGGATGTGTCCACGGCGCCACAGCATACTTGGACTGGAGAATTGCTGATAAAAGCAGGCTGCTCCTCAGTGAGAATAGCAAAGAATCTAGGCGCAAGAGTGGTAATGAGCCGATGTTGATCATCGTCTTGAAATGATTCGATCGATTCGCGGAGGTCGTTGACGAGGCGGAGACGTGATTGATTATCTGCAGGACACAATCCATCGGTATCCTCGCACTGCATTTAACAAACGCGCAGAAACCAACCTAAAGATGTGTCTGACAAACGCTCAGAATACGCTAGAAGAAAGAAACTTAGATGTTAGGGATCGTCTGCCCTCGCGAAAATGTCCGACCCATCATCACTTGGCACGACAGAGTAAAACATACAATCGCAGTTCACGAGGCTCAACTGCTGCTGAGTGTTCAACGGCTGTCATAAGATGGTAATGAGTATCAAGCTATCGTTCACCTTGCAACCCCAACTCCGAAGAAGACTTACTTGTGACATGTTGGCACCCACCCCTACACGGGCGGAGGTTGCAACCCAACACAGGCAACAGACGAACCTATGGCAGTAACTGCGTGACGAGTACTAGTTGTAATTAGTGAACCGTCATGCAGGATGTTGTAGAGTAGTCCCACAAAGTGTGCGATCTAAGCCTGCGATCTAAGGAACCGAGGGAGTTGCAAGTTGCTCACTCGACGAGTGCTGGCCGGCTTGGTTGGGTGTTCCTCACGTGACATATAATGATTGGAGTGTGATTCCAGTGCAATGTCATCAGCTTTGAAGCCCAAAGGGATAACCTCTTCGCGGGAAGATGTAGTTCACGGCGGAGACTGATAATTTTTTTGCATGCATACCGCTTACGATTGAGTGAGTCTCAAAAGCGGGTCTTCTGGTGGATTGACGTTACAGGACTTTGGCAAGGACTGCAAAAAGGGGCAATTGCATGCAGCTTGGGTGGTTATGTTGACTGGATATTTCTCATGGGTCGCCAATCGAATGAAGCTACAGACTCCATAGTCAGGGATGGCAGTTCGAGCAACATGCTGATAGGTGCGACTCAAGTGGTTAACGATTGATAAGCCGCAAAGGACATGCATCATGCCACAAATTGAACAAGCTATCTATGTGACGCTAGTCCACAACCATGGGTTAAGAAGGACGGGGCTCTTTGTAATATCTTGGAGAGGTGTGTGATGTCTATGAGCAACCGAGACCATGGATCCAATAAGGGATGTAAGGTAGGGTGATCCTCAGCTCGATGGCAAGGATAGATTCGGATATCTGTGTTTGTCCGAGGACGAAGGAGTTTGAGCTCACAGTGCTCGTAGATCCGTCGCTTCGTTCACCAATTTCCAGTCCAGTCTCGCATCAACTTTCCTTTTAGGACCTTGCTGGCTGGTACATGTGCACGCATGAGCACCCAAGCACTAGGATAAAATGGGGCAAAGGACCTTCGTTCAGGCCCTCGCCAGCACTGCTATATACCCATCCTGTCAGCCATTATCCGTTCACATCCAACCAGATGATGATTTGCTCTGACTTTGAGCGAGTTTTTGAGATTGGACCAGGTACAATCACCAAGATTACCTGTCCAGGGCGACTATAGTCTCGAATGAGAAGTAACAAGCACCCCCAAACCACATCAGCCTCGTCAAGCGGAAGCCAAGCCCAAGCCAAGGGCGAGGGCAGTAAACAAACAAAAAAACGCCTAGCATAGCCGCAGTGCGTTCAGGACGCGTCTCAATGTCAACTCTCGGCGACGACCTCTCCAGCTGGTCCCATTCCAACACTCCATTACATACTATCATGTCTTCACTCAATGTTCCCGAAGACACGTTGAGCACATTAGGGCCCCCCCGCTCTCCTAGCCGATCTTCCCGACGAGCCTCCGCAGATGGTGAGCCATGAATTTCCTAACCCGGGCATTGCCAAAAAAAACCCACCAAAGTCCCCCATAAAAACCACACAACCTCAATAACCATAAACAGCCGGCATCAAAGAGACACTCAACGCCGTCTTTCGAGAAGAAAGTGACGGCCAGCGCACGCTCAACCAATACATTATCAAAGACGTCCTCGGCAAGGGCGCCTACGGAACTGTGTACTACGGCGTTGACACCTCAGAAGAAGGCCAAAATGAAGGTGTCGCCATAAAGGAATTCAGTAAATCCAAGCTCCGCAGGCAAAAACTCCAGCGGGAAGGTGGTCCGTTTGGTGCGAGGGGGTTTCGAGGACGCGGACGAGGGGCCGGTGTCGCACCTGGTGCATTGTCTCATGCGAATATGCTGTCCAAATCGGATAACCCTATTGATCTCGTTAGAGGGGAGATAGCCATTTTGAAAAAACTGGACCATGAAAATGTTGTGAGGTTGTATGAGGTGTTGGATGATCCACAGCAGGTTGGGGAGAAAACTCTTTTCAAGGCATGATCATGAATCCTCTTTTCTAATGCCACTTTTCACTCACCAGGACTCCCTTTACATGGTCTTTGAACTCTGCAGCAAAGGACCCATCATGGACATCTCCCTCGATAAGCCCGCTACTGCCCTCCCAGAAGACCTAGCCCGGGACTACTTTCGACAAATGATTCTGGGGATAGAATACCGTGTGTATTTTCCTTCGTTTTGCACACCCTTTCTATTTACACATTTCCAGCTATCCAGTCCATGAACACGATATTGCACATCGCGATATCAAGGTACTACTCTCTTTGCTGTCTTGCGCTGCAGTAGTATCTTCATCTCTGACCCCACCCTCAGCCAGACAACATGCTTGTCGCAGCGGACGGAACACTCAAAATCGTCGATTTTGGCGTCTCTGAGATGTTCAGTCCCGCCAGCGACCGTCTCAAAACCTCGGCGGGGTCACCGGCCTTTTCCGCACCCGAGGTCTGCGTTGGTAATGGCACATGCTTTCTCTTTGGATATTTTGAGATCCTATTGACAAGTGTCTTTTTAGCACACCATGGTGAATTCTCAGCTCGAGCGTGCGATATTTGGGCAATGGGCGTGACGCTCTATTGCATGCTGTTTGGCTCATTACCGTTCAGTGGAATATCTATTATAGATCTGTATGAAAGCATTCGATCTGCACCGTAAGTTTTTGCTTTGCCAGATCTCGTACCCGTGGAGGAGCATGATGTAACGTTTACGGATTTTTGCAGGATTCCTTACCCCGACGGCACGAATGCGCTTCAGAGAAATATTTTGGAGAGATTGTAAGTTTGTTTTTTGTTTATTTTTTTTGTTTCGGTCGGTGACGGGTCGTGGTAGACATGCTGATGCTTTTGGACGCAGATTAGAAAAAAACCCCATACAGCGTATCTCGATGGACGAACTGCGGGCACGTAAGATGGTTTGTTATGGTGCATCGACTCCAACACTCATGTCTTGTTGACGTCGTAGGTCCATCCGTGGGTCACAAAAAACGGCACAGTACCGTTACGAAGCAAATCCGAAAACTGTGTGCCCGTCTCTGATATTACTGAAGAGGATATTAAAACAGCTGTCAAGGGCATCATTCCACTCTTTACGGTGGTGAGTTTGCCGCTGCTGTTGACACTTTGCAAAATACTTCCTCATGCTCGCTACATCCGCAGTTGAAGGCAGTCAATAAACTCAAGAAACTCCGCCAAAACGCGGAAGTAGATGGCAAGTGACAGTAGCATACCCCCCTTTTTTGCACCTGCCTACAAAATACACATATATAGATTGAAATGCCAAAAAGTCCAAAAAAATTATGATACAAAAATGGTAGGAGCCCAGTATTATGGTATCTTTGTCTCCTTGGGTGGTGTCCCAGTGATATCGTCCTCCCGTGCATGCTGGTGCCTAAACGTCGAGTTCCATCTCTGAAACACACCGGTATCTGTCGCCTGGGCATCCATAGACATGCAACGTCGCTGCGGGAACCATTTCTTACTTCCAAACAGCCCGAGTGTGCTCAGATGATCTCGGGCGAGTTCTTCTGCAACATTGGAATCGCTTTCAGATGACGCGGGGACTTCCCCTTCGACGCTCCAGACTGAGCTGTGGTGGCTGCCGCTGCCGGTAAGCGGAAGGATTCCGCGTGAGCGGCCGCTAGAGAGGCTTCGGCTAGTCTTGTAACGGTGTTTGATACCCCTTCGTGCCGCAATATAATTGTCAAAGGCCTGCGGGATTTCAATAGTTCCTGCAGCAAGACTCAATCTCCGCCCTCTTGACACTGCTATTTCGTCGGCTTTGCTTGGAGGGGGTTGGGCCGGTCGAACAGAAGCACCCATGTTTTCCCATTTTGCTCGATTTCCAATGAGGTTTTCGACAAAGGGTCGCATGGACGGTAGCAATTCGCCGAGAACTTCGAAATAGGGTCGGGCAACGTATTCATTAAAGTCAAAGCCTATCTGAACCGGATTCGTGGTTTCGCGGTCCATATTGGGGGAGACAGGGAGGTTCATCTTTTTTTCTTGCTCTCCTTGGAGGAAAAACTCTTCGACGACCATGTCGGACCAGCGCTTGCATATTACGTAAGGTCTTGCGGCATTGCTGATGTCTGACGTTGTGCAAAGACAGTGAGTACAGAAATGACAAGTTGAAGTGCATCGCACATACACACCTGCCGCATGGAGTATGACATTGATCATCTGCTGTCTCTGATCTTTGCTCAAAAGTAGGCTCGTCCTTCTCGCCACACTTGGACGTTGACTCCCAACACTATCGCTTGATACCGAAGATATCCGTGGAATGGTATTTACGCTCTCTGCCGACGCATTAATATGCGATGGAGTTCTTGCCCCATTGTCCCCTGTGCTCTCCCTCTGTTCTGGTTTTGTTAGTATCACCCCACGATCCTCGTCATCGCTATATAATTCTTCCTCGCTTGGTGATGGCGAGCCAATAACGGCCTCGGTCGTGCAGCTCAACTTGTCCAGGAGTCCAAAATGATGGCACATGTCTGTGTTTAATATTGCCTCCAAGGTAATCTTTTGAACAAGCGCAGCAGGATCCTTGATATTCTCTCCAAATTCGCCGTAGGAAAGCGTGCGCAGAAAGGTGTGCTTTTGCAAGAGGTATTGTACGTGGTCGCATGATTGCATCTCGAGGACAGATTTAAAATTGAATCGCTGAGCAAGTTCGGTTCGCGCGTTTATCTGCGGGGCCACAAGAATGAAGTGAGTGTGATTATCAGGATAACATTCTTTACCGGAATACGCACATGGTACAAGTTGTTCAAACCGGGATGCAACACATCATGCGTCAAGGCGGCAATGAGCAGCGCAACAAACTCTACGGACGTAAATCCCAACTCCTCCGCCAACGCCAGGTCGGCCAAAATCCAATACACCATGTATGTTACATCCGCAGCGTGGAGGAAGGAGTGGTAGGGATTGTCCTGGTAGCCATTTGCAACGTCCACGACAAAGTCCAATAAACCTGCAAAAGTCTGTGAGTCTGGCACCAAGCCGTGCTTGACAAACATGCCCAGAATGAGTCCATAGAGCTCTTCAGAGCAAAAAGTGAGACATTGTGTCGCAACGCACTTGAACGGAACGGCACCGACATACCTGGCTTTGACCATTCCCATACTTGAAAGTCCATTCCCAGACCGTCAATATTCCCACGTACAAACTCCTCCACCACCTGAATTGGAAAATGTGTCAAATCGTGCACTGCGGGAGTGAATTGCAGCTATCGTCGCTCATACCCTGTGCACTGTTTCCAAGTCTTCTGCATCCAGTAATGTGGATTCAGAGAGGTTTAGAATCTCAATGGGAACATGAGGACCATCGAATGTAAGTGGAGAGGAAATCAGTGACGGCGGAGGCGGCGGAGGCAGAGAAGCCATGGAAGAGCGGAGTGGAATGAGAGGCGCCAGGGTAGCAAATGTCTAACCAGAAAAAGAGCTAGTGTAGAATGCAGAGACAGGAGATTGCCAGAAGCAGCTGGGAATGGCCAAAGAACCAAAGACCCTGAATGGTATGTGTGCAAAAAATGGGTGCGAAATGACTTTGGACGAGAGAAGGGTTGTTAGCTTGGAGGGAGCGCCAAAAATTCAATGGGGAAATGAATGGGCGTGTGTGTTGTGTTTTTCTAGCGCGCGCCCGTCTCCCAAAGTTGCTTTTTGTTTGTTCTTGAGGTGCACAGCACTTTAGCACTTTTCACTCTTCCCATTGTATGCCAGACCCTTGTCCAGTTGGAAGAGAGCACACACTTCCGAGAAGGAGCGAGATGTTGGAGGGGATATAGCGTCCATTGCATCAGGACTGCAAGATGCACCACATGACTGGTTGTCGACTTTGGAAATAAAGGATTGCTTTATTATTGGCTGATCTTTTGCCTGTACGAAAGCAGCGATAGGTAAAACATGGCCATCCAATTCGACGTAGCAAGACAGCCTCATCCCTTCCACCGACTTCTCCAACTCGACCGTCGACCCAGGGAGATTCAATGCGTCTGTGCGCAGTTGGATGAGCAGCTGTAATCACTGGATGGAATGCACTCGATTCATTGCAGTATCTCCACTAACGCCCATACTCCCCGGAGCGCATTGTACAGAAAGTAACATGTCGCCCACGGAGAGCAGCATCCTTGAATGGGCTTTGTCGTCCTGTCGCCGCATACAAGTGTATAGCAGAAGAATCCACTGGTGGCAGAAAGAATGACATTAGCTGGGCATTGCTAATGACTGTAGCATGGGGAGATACAGTTTCTAGTACCGCACTCTATTCGTGTGCTGGAAATACCAACAAGTCGATGCAGATGTGGACTGTCATTGCTACCTCCCAGTGGTTGGAAACGTTCATGCCATATTCTTACTACAGCGATTTCCTGGTACGTCACGTGTCCTTATCTCCTTCACGTGTCTGTCTGAATGGATGGCAACATTTTTACCCTTGGAGTGTGATTGGATTGCATTCCACTCAACTCTCGCTTTTTTTTTTCTCCTGGTTTTTTTCGTCTCGTCCCCGTCGCGGATATAAAAAGGGAGTGGACGAGTTGCCCCCCGCTTTTTTTTTCTTCTTTTTTTGCGTTAGCCAGCGGGTTTCCCTTCCTTCCGTCCATTGTCCCCACACCCCCGTCTGCTGTCCCGTCTTATTTTTATCGAGGAATTTTGGATATCTGTTCGGTAAGTAGTCAACGAGCGACGACGACGCCGGACTGCAGTGAATGGCGGTGTCCCCACCGCATTGGCGCAGTTCTTTTTTTCTGTCTGCTACGGGTATATAAAGGGTGTCATTTCACTCACTTTTTCCTCTTGTTCCTCTTTTGTTATTTAGACTTTAGAACATTTATAGAAGAGTCCTTGTTTTCCTCGTTTTATTCTTATTATCATACCACAAATGGCTGCAAAGGCTGACCCAAAGACCGCGACTCTTGTCGGCGACCTCCTCAACACCCTCACCACCGCCGCGACCTCGGATGAGCGACGGACCGCTGCCAAAGACTTGGCTGGTATCGTCAAGACGGCTGGCGCGCGTGTCGGTCTCACCCAGTACGGTATCCTGGACGCTTTGAAAACCGCATCCGAACACAAGAAAAGCGCTGGAGCGCGTGAAGGCTCGGTGCTCGCGATTACCGCCTTTGTAGAGGCCCTTGGTCACACTGCGGAAGCTTACCTCGTTTGCCAACTTCCCCTCGTTATTGAGCTATTTGGTGACAAGGACAAGGATGTCCGTGCCGCTGCCGAAGAAGCTGGTGATGCGCTCTTCAAGCTCCCTGGACGATTCTCGGTCCGCGTCCTTGTCCCTCTCCTCCTCTCCCAGCTCACAAACGAGAAAAAGTGGCAAACAAAGGTCGCGGCCCTAAAATACCTCGGCCGCATGTCTGAACACTCTGCAAGCCAAGTGTGCGCGTGCTTGCCCGAAATCCTTCCTGTCGTCTCTACATGCATGTGGGACACAAAGCCTGAAGTCCAGGTCGCCGCCAAGGAGGCCATGACACAGGTTACTGGAACCATTGACAACATTGATATTATTCCATTCTTGCCCTCATTGATTGGATGTATCGCTGACCCCGACGAAGTGCCAGAATGCGTGTTCAAGCTCGCTGCTACCACTTTCGTAACTGAAGTTCAAGCTCCTACCCTTGCCATCATGGGTCCTCTTCTCACTCGTGGTCTCTCTGAGCGCAAGCCCGCTGTGCTCCGTCAAACTTGTGTTATTATTGACAACATGTGTAAGCTCGTTGAGAACCCCGCCGAGGCCCATCAGTTCTTGCCTCCTCTTCTCCCCGGTATCGAACGTATCATTGACGTGCAGGCCGATCCTGAGCTTCGTGCTGTTGCTGCCCGTGCTAAGGCCACCCTCATTCGTGTCGGTGGTGGTGCCGATGTTGCGACTGAGGACCCTGAGACTGTGGCCAAACGCAAGGCCGACGCTCACCAGGAAGTCCTCGACACTTTGAAGAAGACCATCAAGGACGTTGGTGGTGGTGAAGTTGATGCTCAGACGCTCGAGTACGTGGCTGCCCACATTGAGGCCATGTATGACACACGCATCTTCAACACCCCCGACTGGCACGGTGCCACTGTCGCTTTCATCGCCCCTTTTGTCGGTGAGGAAAAGGCCAAGGCTCTTGCCAAGCCCTTGCTCGCTCACTACCAGGCCTTGGACAAACTTCGTCAGAAGGATGCCAAGCAAGAAGACCTGGAGGAGGGCGAAGAACTTTGCAACTGCGAATTCTCTCTTGCGTACGGTGGTATGATTCTGCTCAACAACACCAAGCTCCGATTGGTCCGTGGTCAACGTTACGGTCTCTGCGGTCCCAACGGTGTTGGAAAGTCTACTCTTATGCGTGCTATTGCAAACGGTCAGTTGGAAGGTTTCCCTCCAGCAGATGAGTTGAAGACCGTCTTTGTCGAGCACACCCTCCAAGCTGAGGACGCCGACTTATCCGTGCTGGACTTCGTCCTTGCTGACCCCAAAATGATGGAGAAGAAGGACGAAGTTGTCAACATTTTGAAGAGCGTCGGCTTCAACGAGGAGCGTCTTGCTCAGGCCGTCGGTTCCCTTTCTGGTGGTTGGAAGATGAAGCTCGAGCTTGCTCGTGCCATGTTGGAGAATGCCGATATTCTTCTTCTTGACGAGCCTACAAACCATCTCGATGTGACCAACGTCCAGTGGTTGGTTGACTACCTGACCAACCTCCCCAACGTGACCTCGATGATCGTCTCTCACGACTCTAAATTCTTGGACAACGTTTGCACCAACATCATCCACTACGAGAACCGCAAACTCAAGACCTACCGTGGTAACTTGTCCAAATTTGTGGAGCAGCGTCCCGAGGCTAAATCCTACTACGAGCTCTCTGCCGCTACCGTAAAGTTCAAGTTCCCCGAGCCTGGATTCCTTGAAGGTATCAAGTCCAAGGACAAGGCGATCTTGAAGATGATTGGCGTCAACTTCACATACCCTGGTGGCACCAAACCTACACTTACTGGTATCTCGTTGCAATGCTCTCTCAACTCTCGTGTTGCCGTCATTGGTCCCAACGGTGCTGGTAAATCTACCATGATCAAGCTCCTGACTGGTGAGCTCGTTGCTGAATCTGGTGACGTCTGGAAGCACCCCAACCTTCGTGTGGCCTACGTGGCCCAGCACGCCTTCCATCACGTGGAGCAGCACCTCGACAAGACTCCCAACGAGTACATTCGTTGGCGTTACCAGTACGGGGAGGACAAGGAATCCCTCATCAAGGCTGCCCGCCAGTTGACTCCCGAGGAGGAGGCTGCGCTCATTAAGCCCATTACCATTGAAGGCGAGAAGCGTCTCTTCGAGGAAATTATGGGTCGTCGTAAGGCCAAGCGTTCATACGAGTACGAGGTCAAGTGGATGAACCGTCCCCACGATGACAACACATGGCACTCTCGCGACCGTCTTGAGGACTGGGGTTTCGAAAAGATGGTTCAATGGTTTGATGAGAAGGAAGCTGCCAAGGAGGGCATGTACGCCCGTCCCTTGACTCAAAAGGGAGTCGAGCAGCACCTCAATGATGTCGGTTTGCAACCCGAGTTTGCTACCCACAGCCGTATCCGTGGTTTGTCTGGAGGACAAAAGGTCAAGGTTGTCCTTGGAGCTGCCATGTGGAACAACCCCCACATGTTGGTCCTTGATGAGCCTACCAACTATCTAGACCGTGATTCCCTTGGTGCTCTTGCTGGTGCCATTCAAGACTTTGGCGGAGGTGTCGTTATCATTTCTCACAACCGCGAGTTCACTGGTGCGATTTGCCCCGAAGTGTGGAACGTTGATGCTGGAAGGCTTTCCATCACTGGAGCCAAGCGTGACATGCCCATTGAGAAGATTGAGATGAAGGAAGCCGAGACTGTTACTGACGCTTTTGGCAACGTGAGCAAGGTGAAGTCCAAGAGAAAGCTTACCCGCAAGGAATTGAAGGCAAAGGAGAAGCGTCGCGCCCTTAAAGTCAAGAACGGAGAGCCCCTTTCCGAATCCGACGAAGATGATTTTTAGATTTTAGTTGATATTTTGTTGTTTTTTTTTTCTTGTTTTATTTAAATATTTTGTCAGAATAAATCATTTTGTTTGACGTATGCAGAAGTCATCTTTGACCTTTGAAATAGATAAAGGGAGAAATCTATCACTTTCTATGAGTGCGTTTTCTATGACGAGGATGCTCAAAACTCTACAGAATTACGTTGGAATCAAAAAGAAGCATATAGCATTGATATTCCTAAAGAGCCAAAGCGAATCCACAAGAAATTCCGCAACGACGAGACTTTAGTATCTTGTCATGTTCACAATGGACGGGGCGTTTCTCCTGTTGTTGCCCAACTCTGGTGTGAGTTTTGTTTTTAAGACTGTCATGCAGCGATATGCCAGGCACCTGACTCGCTGACTGTCCATTTTGATGGACCAAAAGTATTTACGCTATGCTCTAATTCATAGACTATAGAATGTGTTCCTCGTCCTTGTCATCGGTCGTTGTCATCGTCCCTCGTCGTTGACGTTGATATGTGTGTTGAAGACGACAAACTGTCCTTCTAAACAAATGGATCAACGGGAGAAAGGGCTTTTTGTATTGCGACGATCGGCCGCCGCCCCGGCACGCGTCACTCATCCAGCAACTTTAAATCCCATCAAATGCTGTCGTCCTGCAGGCGAAGCGGAACATGATGCTCCTGAGATCCAGACCAGCCCTCCTATTTTATTCCCCGACATTGCTGTGCGTACGAGTGTCCGTACCATGGACTACAGGTCGACTCCTCTCGACACGCATTGTGCCGTCTCTCATCCCATGCAGGACACTGTCGAGTTGCATGGTGTCAAAGATACGTTCCTCTGCCATATCGATAACCACTGTGAAAGAGCGATTCCATCGGTATCGCCTCTCAATATGGGGTCTCAGTGGAGTGGGGTGCCTCTGTTTCCTTCCTGTAATTTACGCCGCGGACGAGGATAAAGTCTCTGCCTCCATCCCCGCTGTCATTGAGGAAGCTCCCCGACCCGTATCAACAACACGGCTTTCGAAAACACCGTTAACCCTCCTCCGACTCTGCTGGCGCATTGTGGTGCTCGCATTCTTTTTTGCCCCTGTTGTTATCACATTTCCTGTTTGGTGGTACATGAACCGGCAGAGGATTGCGAGAGGGGGGAGGGGGGAGGATGGGGGAGTGAGGCTTTGGTGGGTGAGATTATGTGCATGGGCTTTGGAGAGGTGTGGACCCTTCTTTATAAAGGTTTGTTTTTTATTTCATGTTGTCTGAAGTGTGTTAACTCATCGGATTCATTCTTGTATTCTTGACTATGGCATTGGCTAGCTGGGACAATGGACTAGCTCCCGGACCGACCTGATTCCTCCCGAAATCTGCGCCGTCTTTGCTCGTCTCCAGAACCGTGTGACACCCCACCCGTTTTCCGCAACCCGATCGGCTGTCCAAGCCCTCTACAACAACGTACCGCTCGATGATATTTTTATTGAATTTGATGTAGATCCCATTGGTGTCGGTGCGGTCGCCCAAGTTCACCGCGCGGTCCTCAAACCCACCGATACATCCCCACCCGTAGAATGCGCCATCAAAGTCCTTCACCCCAACGTAGAAGAACAAGTATCGATCGACCTGGCCCTTCTCGTCGCCTTTGGTGCCTTTCTCAGCCTCTTCCCAGCCGCAAAGTACCTCTCCGTTTCAGAGGAAATTGCCACCTTTGACCGCATGATGCGAGATCAAATGGACATGACCATTGAAGCTCGAAATCTGGACATCTTTCGGGAGAACTTTGAGGGCCAAGATGAGAAGGGGCGGAGAAGGGGAGTGGCGAATGTCACTTTTCCCAAGCCCCTCAAGGCATCTCGACGAGTCTTGGTCGAAACGTTTCATCATGGGTTGTTGTTGAGGAGTTTGCTGGATAATGGGCCGACACCCTACGATGGCCAACTGGCTCATATTGGAGTTTCGGCATTCATGGTACGCTTGATAAACAGTCACTCTGGTTTCCTGTTGACCTACTAACCGACCATACCAACCAACAACTATCAGCAAATGATCCTCAAAGACAACTTTTACCACTGCGACCTCCACCCTGGCAACATCCTCATCACTTTTTCGCGCACCCCCTCGTCACCCAGCATGGCTCAAAAAGCCGGGGCATGGCTCACAACCAAAATAGACCCTACCCAAGACGCCAAAACCCAATTCCTCTTCCATCCTCAAACTCTCGCGCGCGACGCATTGGACAACCTTGCTCGTGCACCATTGGATGCCTGGAAATCGATTCTACAGCGGATGCTGAACGAAGGGTATGAGCCTCAGGTTGTGCTCCTGGACGCGGGGATTGTGTCCAGTCTGAGTCCAAAGAACATGGATAATGTCAAGGAATCCTTTCGAGCTGGGTTGGAATACGATGGTGCTCGCATTGCAGAGTTGCTCTTGACGCGATGTAAAGATCCTGACAATGTGCGGGACCCTGAAGGAGCAAAGGAAACATTGCGTGTCATTATGGATGACTTGAAAATGGACGCGGGCGGCCGGCTCCCACTGTCCAGGATTCATACCGCAAAGATCATTGCGCGGGTTGCGACATTGTTGAGGGATCATCGGATTGGACTGGATGGAGAGTTTGTTGGGCTGTTTGTTTGTTCTGTAATTATTGAGGGGGTTGGGAGGAAGTTGGATGCGGACATGGACTTATTGGAGCCTTTAGCCGAGTATTTATGAACGTAGCATGGGTGGTCACAAAAAGTGGACAGCCAATAGACAACGCAAACCTATTTACTATCATCAACACTTTACGATAAACTAGGGAAAAACAATATAATTGGATCCTAGTATCACTGTCAACCGATATCCCTTCCTCATACAATATACGCAAACTGCAATGTGCGCGCATAACTAGACAAAAACTCCATCCACAAACTGCGCATAATCATATCCTTCGCCACGGGTTGGCATGGCTTGTTTGAGGTACTCGACGAGGGCAGGCGCAAGACCCCCACGGTAGAGATCGGCTTCGGTAATATACGGCTATTGGAAAAGATACCGCGTGAATTTAGATGTTGTCGGATTTCCAGTCGACAGTCGGTATGTTTCTCACCTTGTCACCCGCAAGGGTCTGGAACGAGACCTTGAGTTGCTCAGGATTGGCGCGATCTTCTTGTTGAGCTTTCATGAAATCGATGAACTGTTCAAAAGAAACTTCCTCGCCGCCGCGTACGGCGCTTTGGAAGAGATTCTCAAACGTCGTGTCCTGTTTTACGTACGATGGTTATCATATTAGAATTGACGGTTGAGATATACACATGGCACACTGGAGGTACTCACGCCGAAATCTGTACCCTCTGCTTGCAGCGCAGACTTGAACTCTTCACGTTTCAAAGAATTGGAGTTATCCACATCACACAAGCGGAAGGTCTACAACATGAAAACGTCAATATACTGTTCACAGTTATAATATAAAGTCAGCTTCAGGAACTCCTACCTCTGTAAATTCTTCCAGCTGCTCAGGGGTGATGTTTGTTTTGGTTCTCGCGACCATTTGATTCTCGATGAATGCAGACTTTTTGACGACAGATTGAGTGAGAAGGCCGAAATCAAAGGACAGGTCTTCAACCGAGTAGATCGTGAATCTGGATAAAAGGATCGTCAAACGCAAAACCGCAATATAATCTTGTCATTTTTCGTAGCAACTCACTCATTGTCTGCATGGGCAAGTATGCATGAGTCTGTAAGCGTCATGTCCCGATAAGAAGCGGCCATAACTCACCTTCAATGTGCGCCTCCATGCACTCCGCGTTCAATCGTTCAAGATCCTAGAGAATGTTGAGATTAGCAAAGCACTTGTGCAAATGTGCTCCTGGGATCCGGACCTGCAGGTCGTTCTTCAACGGCTCAAGTCTGAGAATCAATTCTTGTACAGTGTCCAATTGGTTCTGCAGGGCACAGGCACGCGTCGTTAGAGAACATCCTTGTTAAAGCCCTTGGGATATGCTTACGCTGAGATCACCCTCCAAATCAGTCAGCGACCCAGAAATGTTGTTCAGATTGGTTTGGAATTGGTTGGCAGCATTGGCGAACTTCTTTTTGAGGGCATCCTTCGTGCTGGGTGCAAACATGATTACTTTACAGGGTGCCTTGGGGCTGAGGGGCAACGACACTTACTCCCGAATGTAGACAGTGATGGCTCGCTTTCGCGCCGCTTCGACCTCGACGAGGGAGTCCCAGCAGGTAGCTAGATCCTTTATGCCAATAAATGATGAGCTCGGTCATTATAAAACACAGAGTAGCCCGTTTGCATACCTGCAGGGTATGTCCTTGAGGCGGCGAGTACTGTCGCAAGTTATATGTTTTCAACTTTGTTTGAATGTTTCCGAGAAGCTGAAATTACAAACACATTTCATCAAGATCAATCTCGCAACTTTAAATCGAAATGATTTGCCATACTAACACTGTCCAATTCACGCCTCTCCGCTACCCAGCCCCTCTTAGTAGTACTTTTGTACGTTTCAAACTCATGCAACTGTCGCCTTGCGTCGCTGTACCCAGCAAAGCCAGAGCTTCCCCAAATGGATTGAATCCCGTTGATGGCGTCCATCAAAGCGCGGACGCGACGTTCATATTCGTTTTGCATTTCCCAGGCTTGTTGCATAACCTGAGACACAATGTCAATGAGATACAAGAGTATTGATTGAAAAAGTCAGGGTGCCGTCATACCACTCCCATCTGTCCAACACGTCTGCCGGCTACGCCCATTTTATCTTGAGCCGAAAAAGCGTGGAAGTACTGAGCAACATATGTCATCACAGAGCGTTCATCGGGCTACATATTTGATGAAAATCAGAATATATCTGGTTATCAGCTTGTTAGAAAGGATGTGTACCTTGGCCACATCCACGATATCTTCGACCTCGAAGAGCTTAGGAATGCCAAGTTGCTGTTCGGCGACATCGAACGCCAATTGCGTGTTTTCGTGCCTTTTTCTCTAAACATACGGTTGCAATGGTTACATTCAACTCACGTTTACTGCTTTTCCGCGCAACAGATACACATGCACATACTTTGTCAAGCGCCCAATAGTCAAGCAGATCTGGACGGTGGCGGTGAATCAAAGCGCATCTAAAGACTGGATGTTTAGTGAAACTGGCTGGATTCTCGCGAAAGCGCATCAAGAGCTTACAAGGCAAGACCGTCCTGCCAGCTGATGGAGAGACCTGAGTCAATAAAAGCTATCTCACAAGTATAGCGAATAGTCGCAAGGTACCTGAAGGTGAAATCTTTGATATGGAAGTCGGATGCATAGGGTGCGGTCCTTCGTTGACACCATAAAAGAAGACCTGTTCGAGTACAGTGAATTAGTAGCTCGTTCGGTTCCCGTTCATCGAAAGTACATGGAAATCCTTCACACCTTCTTTCGCGGAAAGCCCCTCTTCACTAATTTCCGAAATGGTAAATCGAAGAATGATGGTCCAAATAAGACCGAGAATGAGCTTCACGTTGGCATCGACAATGTCCTAATGCATTGAATGGCACAAGCCGGTTTAGGTGGCAGCTTGCCAAATCAAGCATCAGCCAGCTACGATACCTCAGCTCCGATGTTAGTGAGATTGACTCCACGCCTCCGGATGAACTCCAGTGCCTTGTTCATGTTCTCAACCTTCTGGATGCGGAGCTTGGGGGTTTTGTTGTATCTTCCCAGTGATTCATCTCCGATGATCTCTGTGTGCGCATAATGATGAGTCCACTTGTGTAAATGGAACCGAACTCGATGCGAATCGGTTAGCATTAGTTCACACCTAAGAGCTGAATGAGTTTCTCGCCGGTGCACAAATCTGTGTCAAGGCTCTCGAGTGGTGCAACGTCCTTTTGCTTCAGCTGGTTGTTTATCCAATTTGTGAACGCTGCCAAGGTACAGCAAAATCCCATTAAGAGGACGTCCAGCAACAGCTTTACGCGATATCTTCGCTGGGGGCCAGACAACTTACTTTTCTTTTGAATATTCTCCCACGTCTTATCCATAACACTAGGAAAATAATGGTTTGGAGAAGGCCGTCATGTCAAGTCTGGCTTCAAAGAATAATTTATCACGTTTTCCATACCGAACATTGTCCTGTACCACTTGCTGCGAGGCTCTGCTTGGCGCAAAGCCATCGGTAGGTGAACGCCATGACATTTTGGGTGATTTTGGTTGCTTTTAGTAAGAAAAGCGCGAGGAAATGGTGTTCAGATCGTGTGAGATGGCGGAAACAGCTAGCGTCGAGTTCAAACACCGCCGCTGATGATGCAGTTGCTGGGTGGCCCAGATACGCATTGTTCACGTGTCGCACATCAAACTGGGTCAGAGTGCAGCAGCATTCCAAGCAACCCCATCGATACACATACCGTTCCTCCACTGGAGATCTGAGTACTTTACGGTGGCAACACGACGTGTGGTAGCTGACTGCGGCGAACGACTTTTCGGGGCTATTCCATGAAGGACCGACCATGGCAAACAGGAAACTGTTAGGTATGCAGATCCTCCTTTTTTGCACAGCAGTGGGACGAAAGCGAGAGATGGCATATTGCGAAGCTTGCTTTTGTGTATTCTTGAAACGTCCTTGGCCCACATCCTTTCTTTTACAGGAGAGATTGATAAGGTTCTCAAAAGGGTTGCGGAAGGTGTCGAGATCTTTAGGGAGACATTTGACAAACTGGATGCTGCCACAACACCAGCTCAAAAAGAGAAGTATGAGGGAGACCTCAAGAAGGAAATCAAGAAGCTACAACGCTTGCGAGATCAGATAAGAACATGGCTCTCATCAAGCGAGATAAAAGACAAGAGAAATCTTGAAGAGAATCGCCGACTCATTGAGGAGGTACGCATTGTGATCGACTAAACGGAACCGTTGCTGTAAACGAGCCCTTACCACTAACGCTCTTCGTCACACCGTAGCAAATGGAGCGATTTAAAGCTGCAGAAAAGGCCCTCAAGCTAAAAGCATTCTCAAAAGAAGGTCTCTTACAGCCGCAAAAGTATGATCCAGAAGTGAAAGAGAGAGAAGACCTGGAGGACTGGATATCGGATACTGTAAAAGAATTGAATCGACAGGTTGAAGTTTTCGAGGCCGAGCAAGAAAGTCTACAATTGCAAGCACGAAGAGGACGCAAAGGGGGCGATGCAGCAAAGGCGGAGCGTTTAGCAGCAATTGACCATCAGCTCGAGCGGCATAAATGGCACATGACACAACTAGAAATTATCCAACGAATGGTTGCGAACGAAGAGCTGAAGGTCGAACAGGTAGGAGAAGACTTGGGTTGGATAATACTTGGTAAAGACACTTACTACTTCCACGCCGTTAGGTTAAAGCCATAAAGGAAGATGTAGATTACTACGTCAAAAACAACCAGGATCCAGATTTCGATGAAAATGAATACCTTTATGAGGATCTGGATCTTGAGAATCTGGAAGCATATGGTCTCAAGCCGGAAGAGGGTCATGAGGAGGGAGGATACGGTGCGTGATTCAGATCATATCTCAGAGTAACGACCCAGCTCACACTTCAACTGTATTCAGAACCCCAAACACCGCCCAAGGAGAAGGACGTGTGTACCTCTTATGTACCTCTGCCTGGCAATGGATATGTCGCATTGAACTTCTATATTTATTAGACTGCCGAACTTAATCTCACAACTCCTGCCCGAGATGGGAAGCATCATGACGACTCGGTCAAGCGAAAGTCGTCAAAGGATAAAGCTGAACTTGAGGATGTAAGTCGTGATCGGCCTCCGCTGTGATGGAACAAGTAGTATATATGCTGACACTAACTGAACTGGTAGATTACGACCCCAACTAAGACAGCGTTGGTAAAGGCTGCCGCAAGAGTAGCAGGTAGAATCTATGCTTCTAAGCATGCCGCTGAACCTCAGTTTTGCTGAACAGTGGCAATTTAGCAGCAGTTCCGAAAGCACCAGCTCCAGCTCCAGCACCAGTACTAGCACCAGCACCAGTACCAGTACCAGTACCAGCACCAGCACCAGCACCAGCACAGGTACCGGTACCGATGCCAGTGCCAGTCCCAGTTAAAACGCCTGTGAAAGCTGTGCCAATCACAACACGTCCCGTTGTTGTGACTCCGCGGGCTCCGGAGCCGTCCCCTGTGCCAAATATCACGCAACGATATTCGGCGGCAGCAGCAGCTTCAACACCGGACAGTGCAACTCGAGCTGGTGCATCTCAACCTGTTGCTGCAGATAAGCGAGCAGTTCCAAAAGGTGGGGTATAAAGGATCGTATGGAGTTCAATCGCCGAGCTCTAACGGTATTTTGTCGTCAAATATAGCACGCCTCGTCGAAGAATCACAACCTGCTGCGATCCCGTCATCCTCTTCGCTACCGACTCCTCCGGCTCAACCCCCGTCAGGGACACATCCACCCCTACCTGTTGCGGCTTCTTCGTCCGGAGTCGTGGAATCCTCTCCATCTGTTGTTCCATCCGGTAGCATAGTAAAAGTATGGGCTCATTTGCCTGAGCAAACTATGGAGCGACAGCATCTTACAGTGGCTATATTTTTATAATAGCAACCAGCTCCGACAGCACCGACAGATCCAGCCAAGGACGATGCCGCGGCAGAGCCCATCGACAACCGATTACCCCCAACACTTGCTGACTTGGTACAGTCATTTGAAGCGACTCGTGACCGATGTAAGAGCACCGTGCTCGTGCTATTCGGCGAATCTATCTAATGATGAGGATTGTCGTTAGCCACAAGAGCAAAGGATGACTCAAGTTTCCTTCAAGAAATGTTGCAGACGAGTTTTCAGTTCTTACCGGATCCGCTTGATTCTGAAAGGTGAGCAGATTGATTCATCCTTCTTAAGGAAAGCATGTTAACAGAAGCTGACCACTCGCAGACCGAAGCACTACATTCCTAAAAACCCCTACCCAGTGCCAACGTACTACCCGCAATTACCACTCCCCCTTTTTGAGAATCCGAGTGTATTTGAAAAATTCGACACCGATGTGCTGTTTTTCATCTTCTACTATCAGCAGGGAACATATCAGCAGTACGTGTTCGGTCAGCTTTGCTCTTGTGAGCGGATAGATGTTAATTCAGCAGTGTTTATGGCAGATACCTAGCAGCGCGGGAATTGAAACGGCAATCGTGGCGATTTCACAAAAAGTACCTAACGTGGTTTCAACGGCATGAAGAGCCAAAGCAGATAACGGACGAGTACGAGCTTGGGACGTATATTTACTTTGACTACGAAGGTGCTTGGTGCCAAAGAAAGAAAGCAGATTTCAGGTATGTTTCAGCCTCCCGTTGTCAGAAGAGACTCTCGGTTTGTAAATGTTTGCGTGTGCAGATTCGAGTACCGATACCTGGAGGATGCAGAAATGTAAAGATTGTATTTAAAGGTGTTCTCTGGTCAATAACATGAAATACTACCACCATTGTTAGAGTGTGGGTGCAAGGCCCTTGTGTTGTGTTGGGACGATGATTGCATTGCATGCTTTGCGTCTTCATCCATGATTATATGAGGATATGAGCTGCTCCATGGTTGAGAAGAGGTTCTAAATTCATCAAGCAATAACGTCTAGTCCCAATTTGACCAATATGATGGACTATGCAGAATGCACCATGTTCATGGATGCTTGGGACGTAATTGGCATTTGCGCAAGTGGCAAAAAAAAATAAATAATATAAAATGGGAAAGGGAACGAGGGAACGAATCCTTTGTACTTCATACATAATTTGAACATATATGTTTAATGTCAATCCGCGGAACGAATGCAATTCCAACTCTCTTTAATGGGCAAGATCTGGATGATCTTGACATATATACGATAGAGAACGCGACGACAGCCGTGGCTGGTAACAAGCTGGTGCCGTGTCGCACGCCCTTTATGTGAAGTTTATAAGTACCGTTTGCCGTAGCATTTCACTCGTGCTGGACTAGCTCAATGTTCCCCAAACGTGGGCGATAGTGATCTTGGCAGTGTATATGAAAAATGCAAAGTGTCTTGTGACCCAGATTAGACCTCAAAATACTATACGACATTGATGGAATAGATGTATCATGTTTATTGTATCTACAAAACTGTACAATGAAAAAAAAAAAATAGTGCCCAGATGTCCAACTTCCCATACCGGCCCATTCACACGTTACACATTTTCCACCTTTTTGATAGCTTCCATCTTCCTTCTCCTCCTCGCAGCACCCACTCCCTCCTTTTTCAGTGCATAGGGATCATCCTCTTCCCCATCAATGTCCACGAATTCATCATCAAACGTATCCAGAGATGGGGTTGAGCCACGTTTACGAGGATTCGATGAAACGGCTGGCGAGGACCGACCATATCCCGCTCCAAGACATTGTGAACAGTACCATTTGCCTTTTGGAGGTTGGATGAGGCCCACACAGGCGAGGTGGAACCACTCTATTGGACACTGTTAATGTTCGTGGTGCATTAGCATGGGAATCTCAACGGTCTGATACAGGTTATATCAACTCACATTTTCATTGTCACATGCGACCATCTCCCCATACGAAACTTGTTGACAAATGCAGTATGGCGTTTGATCCTCGTCGTCAGATCCTCCACCATTCCGCTTGAAGCTGGTCCCGCCATCTGCACCAGTCCGTTGCCGAGTGCGCCGTCTAGAATGAGTTTGATCATCGGTGCATGTTCGCCTTCGTTTCCGTGATCCAGTCTTGCCCTCGTCTTCCCACTTTTCCAGAGCCTTCTCTAGTCGCGCATAGTGTGAATTAAACTGTGATAAACCATGGTCGCATTAGCGTTTACAGGCTGCAAAACCATTCACTCGCTTCTTGTTACGTTACACACCTGATCTAAAACCGTCTGACTAGTCTCCAGCTTCCGTTCCGCTTGTTCCATCGCAGCTTGATAATCCCTTCTATACCCTATCAATGCCCCCCGCGCGTCCTTGTCAGCACCAATGACGACAGGACCACCGTTCGTCGCAGACGACCGCCTCTGCTTCATAATGGCCGCATACGAACGCGAATTATGACGCATTGATTCAACAATATTATGGAATCTTTCGTCGAGGTCGCGAAGAACGGTCATATTGAAGGAAATTTCGGCAGGGAGATTGGAGATGGCTGTATATATGAAACGGCAAACAAGATGACCATTATTTAGTTGGTTGAACCATGAGTCCGATTAAAAGGCTTTCAGTCACTGGCCGTCACACCCTGCCAGGATCATCCTCTCCGGCCTAGACATGGTACCCAACCGACTGACCCTGATCTCCACCCAGATGAATAGACAAGGACGGGAAGCGTACATTCTAAATAATCCGCCAAAAATTCATCAACGTTTGCCGTAGCTGCTGCTGTCATGTTTCGCCAATTCAGCGATCCAAAGATCCACTTTGTTTGACAACGTCAACGCAGAGAAGGTCGTCAGATCGTTGATGCTCCGGATTTTCCCGCCTTGAAACCTCGGTTGTCCCACGCAAACCGCCAAAAATGCCGAAAATGAAATCCAATAGCCTTGTATGTGATTTTCAGGCAGCAGTCTCTAGCAAAATGTCAAGAGAAAGTCACCCATGCACCGCCGATTAAGCTGAAAATCCAAAGCCAAAGCCAAAGGAAATCGACAAGCCAAAAACACAGCCCAAAAAACGTTTAAAAGCGATGATTCAATTGTGGCTCCGACAACTGCGGATTGATTTTCCTATTTATAATGTAGTCACGTGCATGATCATTATTGATTACTACGATTATAAACAAATTCGACTAACAACAAAACTATCCTACAATAACGCACTGACCTTAGAATTATATATAGCTATAGGATAAGGAAAATATTCTACACACAATCAGATACTTTATCATGTCATACTTTTATCTCTTCATGGATGGATTCTTCTTCATCCGTTCCTTCCAATCCTTCACAAAGGGCATCGACAATCTCCGCCCAATCCGATGACGGCCGATCAGCAGTCTCGCTCTCCAACGCAATCGTAGCCCGCCTGCTGACATGATTGTGGGTTGCCAATGGGGGAGGCTCAGTTGATCGTGGACGATACTTGTTCACAAGCGCCGATGGCAAGGGCGGCGTTGCAGGAGCATGCTTGAATAAGACCTTCTCATCGCGGGGTTTCATTTTCCCCCCCGGTTTTGATGTAGAGGAGTCGTCTGTCTTCATGGTAACTGTTGAGCTCGCACTCTCACTATCCTGTGTCAATGTCTTGGGGACAGGAAGGGATTTAACCCAAGCTTCGGTATGATTTACTTTATCGAGTTGGGTGTGGTCGCTGTAATCTTGTCCAGTCAAAGCTGACGCCATTGTCAAGACGTTCACGCTTCGTGGAGTACGGTCCCGGCGATGCGGCTTGTTTAGGCGGGCCGGACGCTTGCAGAAGCGTAGGAGTCGAGGTGTTGCCCAAAAGTACACGACCGAGTTCAGAAAGCCCTGCAGCGGTGCGGAAACCTATGGAGGGTATGAGATCCAGTCAAAATTTTAGGTCAAGGGGCCGAAATGACCAACATGGTGCGTACCGCATGGAGAATGAAGAGCCCATAGATTGGATACGCTGGATCTGCCATGTTTTGAATGCGATTCACGGTCGGTATAAGCCAGTTGATAAAAAAGGCTAGCAGGTAGAAGGACGTTTTCAGGATGTATCTCCTTATCGCGGCAGAGGTGCGCTGAGAGGGAATCGACATGCCTCGCCTGTTGAACGGCACCGTGAGTGAACTTGATAGGCTGCAGAATCCATGAGATGTTTAGCAGAAAGCTAGAGTGTTGCTTTGCAATACAAACGCACCGTCGGTTACCCCTCCATACAATCCACCCAATCGTCATATATCCAAGTGCATTGATAATGAATACCGTCCACAATGGTCCATAAAAGAAAATCATTCTACGCACAATTAGAATTGATGCCATTCACAAACAACATCAAAAAAACCACCAACACTCACCTATACAATGTATATTTTCCACCAATCCAGCACCAAAACACACTTGGGGCAAACACAGGTCCTTTATCATCTTCCCGCAGCAATTGTAGCACGATCGACGAAATCAACGGTAATCCCCACGCAGCAGCATGAAAGTATTTTTCGTAACGCATGAAATCTCGTAGGGGACGGTGCTTGCACACGGCAAAAACAATACTCATCGACATGACTAGTGTCCATACCTTGAATAGATGCATGAACACTGTCAGCGAAATAGGCCTTGGACGAAGACATGTAGCTAAAGTATACCATGGAAGCCTGGATGTATGTCTGGATGATAAATCCCTGTGCTGAACAGAATGCTTCCGATCCATGTTCAATAGGGAAACTGTGATGGTAAAAGTTGATGAATGGATAGGCGACGGGGCTCATCAGCTCACTCCTTCAACAGCCTACCTTCCCAGAGATAACATTATACTGGCAATGAGATCCGCAACCGACATGTAGAACACCAGTCGATTTGTGATACTCTTGAAGCGGGATGAAAGGAGGTAGGTGCCTAGAATGGAGCACGAACCCAGGATGGACAGACATGATGCAACACGGACAGCGACTTGAATTGATTGAAGCTCTGCGGATGCAAAGGGGGCCGGAGAAACTGGTGCGGGAGTTGTAGTATTCATGATGGCAGACTCTTGTTTCCTCAATCTTCGGATGAGACGGCTACCAACGGCAACGTGCAATGTCCACAGCTGTGCCCGCCAGGTGGATCCAGCAACACAAAAACAGCGGGAGAGAAAGCATGCAGGATATTTATGATTCTTCGATCGCTAACGAAATGTTCATCACAATGCACTCAATTTTTCCATGTTCCTATTTGTATGCCAACAAGAGCGGAGTCCAATAGGTGATACTCTCCTTAAAGTCCATCCGTCGAATAGCGTCCACGTCCCATCTACTGCTTTTTAAAGGTCCTCAGCCCTGACGCTCGCCGCGGAACTCAGCCGAGGCATCGTTGTCGCCGATCAGCTGACTCATCCGCTTTATTCGACTGAGTCCAGACTCGAACAGGAGAAAGAATTTGACCCTTCAAGGTCACCAAGAAGGAGGGCGCTACGTATCGTTGTAGAATATTTAAAGTCTGAGGCCAGGGTCACCGCCATGACTTGCCCCCTCTTCCCCCGTCCATCTACTTTTGGACGGAAGGTGGGCCCAGCGGTCGACGATGGTATCTCTTTACAAAAGCGTATGGAAGCTGCTCTTCCTCTCAAAATGGTCTATTTTATTAAGCGAATGGCCGATACGCACGAGTGTGCACGAGTGATTTAACCATAAAGGTGAGAGACGCGTCTGAAGATGCTCTCCTCGCCTCTGGGAGGTCCTCCAACTCCTCCCAATCAAGTCTACGAAAATGCTGCTTTTTCGGCCGAAAATTAGTTCCTGGCCCATGTTCTGAGAAACGACCTTCCACAAAAAAGGGCCATTCTGACCTATTTCCCGGTGGGAACTAAAGTTGTCTGCTTGGATTATGATGTCTACAAGCTTCTGGAACTTCGCCAAGCCTCGTCCTGCCTTCCTAGAAGAAACCACTGATTTGGACCGCATTGTAAGTGCGGGCTTCTAGAGCTGCTGGCAGAGTGGGGCGAGGGCGTTTATCCAGTGGCAAATCTGGATGTAAAAACCTGCTGGAAATGCCGGAATTCCAGCCTTCTGCCTCAGTCGTCTATTCGGATTCGTCGTTCTGGACAATGATCCCACTCTTCCCACCCTCCCTCTGAAGGAAGACTTTGAAATCATGCATCTGAAGCATCGGTTGGATGGTGCAATCGTCCGCTTGAATTACTATTCTTTCTCTTGCCTTGGCTGGAAGGAAGGGGGAACCTTCTCCCTTGTTGCTGAAGCGCGAAAATCCATGCATAAGCAAGCTGCCATGGCATTGGTGGACCAATTTCCGGATTTCCTTGCTTTAAAGGTGAAGAGGAACAAGGGGAGACCGAGGAAACTGCCTGTGAGGTGCGGATCAGGCCTTAGGTTGATGGGGGCATCGTTTGGCTTTGTGTAGCAAGTTTGTAGTGTGGGTGTACGTCAATATAAACAAAGTTGGATGAATTTCCGTGTGTTATACTACTTGTTTCATCGTTCCTGGTTGTTTTTAGAGTACTGTAGGACCCTCCAGTGGCTGCTGGGGGCCACTGCCAGCCCCCCTGCAGTCGCTACACTCGCGAATTCGCCGACTTCACCCGTTGCCGCCGCGGCCGGCCGCTCCGAATGGTCTGGATGGCTTCCATTCTCCAAACCAAACTTCGTCCATAGTCATTCAAACCTCCTCAAAGCTTCAGAATAGCAGGGAGCCAACCTTGGGAGTCGATGTGCGAAGTTTGGAGCGGAGATCTGAAGTTCTGGCGGATTTCAAGAATCATCGTCGTCGTCAGCCGGCCCACCTGGCATGGCCCAGCCTGTCAATCCATAGGAAAACTGCTGGAATAGTAATTCCAATGGCCTGAAACTTGGAAGCAACGTAGTAGGCACCCTCAGGTAGGTGTGTGTCAATTTTCGTAACCCTGCCTCCATTTGTGACTGATTTGCTGATTCATCGTCGCCGCCAGGTGCACCATCTCATCCGTCAATCCATAGGAAAACTTCTGAAATACCGCTGCTCTCCTCCTGAAAGTTGCAGCGGACCTAGAAGACCCTCTCAGTGGGCACTGTGCCAATTTTCAGGGCGAAATCTCGTGTTTTGATGGATTTCCAGAATCATCGTCACCGGCAGAGTTGGTTTGTTTATCTTCGATCATCGATCCATACAAAAACTCTGCGAATAGGGGTCCTAGCTTCCCCAAACTCGGCACCCGTCTAGAAGAAGACACTGTCAGAGGGCTCTGCGCAAATTTCCAGGGCGAAATCTCGATAATTGGCGGATTTCAAGAAGAAGAATAGACAGCAAGAGACGGAAAAGCTTTTCAGGCGGACGATGGCACCGTCCAAACGGTGCCTCTTCGCAGTTTTTCTGCTGGTGAGTGGAGCTCGGCTCTTATTCCTCGTCTGTAGTAACGAGGGAATCTGCACCATTATTTGCTATTACTAACCCTCGCAGACTTACGGATTTTCTTTCGGAGGTAATGGTGTAAATGCGTATTGCACGTCGTGGTATAGTTCTCATGTAGCACTGGATTACAAAAATGGTTATCCGGAATCATGGGGTATAGGTGTTAAGATACTATGTAAGTTCCACTGCCAATTTGACCGCGCTGTGGATATGCCGGCTTATTAAACAGCTCTGGTTACTTGAACAATCACGTCTTGGAGGTTTCCCACTTTCCACATTCAATGCGATTTAGCTTTTTCCGGTATCTGATTACAATGTCCACCTCTCCTACATCCACTCGAGCACCCGCCCTCTTCATCCCTCACGGCGGCGGCCCGCTGCCTCTACTCAACGACCCAAGCTACAGAGACATGATCAAATTCCTAACGACTAAAGCCCGGACGCTGCTCACACCCAAACCGAAGGCCATCCTTCTCATCAGTGCACATTGAAAAGAACCCGTTTCCACCGTCTCAACACTCAGAGAGCCCCCTCTCATGTACAACTATCATGGGTTCCATTTCTTTGGTGGTATAGATATCCTGTGTAATAGTTGATAAACCCAAATATGGTCTCATTATGTAAGTCCGAATCGGACAAAGATGTGCAGTCCGCGTGTGTTGGAACGAACATAATGCGGAGCCGATAGCCTTTGGCACTAGCAATGTAAAGAGCCGGCTAGTTCCGGTTAATTAGCGTAATCATACTGGACCCTTGATTGTTCAAAGAGCTTCTTTTCTGTTTTCA
>QEAR01000081.1:0-89093 GCA_006535965.1 Spizellomyces sp. 'palustris' | reverse complement strand
AGCCTCTGGTCATGCCTTGGAGATATTCACTGCGCCGACCGTGCACCCAATTCTTTTAATTCATTTGCGCCTAATGGTTTATATTTTGGATAAAAGTTGCGACAAGATGTGCATGTCCAATAATACAAGTCCGTCAAGGTAGAGTAGAGTATGTGACCTTCTTGCGGGAGCTGCTTGTCAGATTTAGGAGAAAGCTACCATCGCGCTCTGTATAGCCTTATTTCGTATTAGGGGTTATACACGTAGGCCAATTTCGACGCTTATCAGGGATAAATACCGCCAGCCGGGTGAATTCCGGGGCTTCCTATTTCAGCCAGTATGTCTCGACTCTTTGGTGATAATGTGGTGTCAATGGAACCGTACTGCTCCCTGAATGCATGACGTCTCCAAAGTTCAGAAACCTGGACCCTGGGGCCAATGCGAAGATGATTATCTCAACACGGCAGCCACAAGAAAACAATGAACCCCCGTTCTTCGGTTCTCCTTCAAATCACAAAAACAAAGCGGCCCTGGGGTCCTTGACATTGAACTTCCGCCCGTCTTCCTGGTTTTCGTGAATGACAAACGGAACCTCCTTGCTTTGCAGAGTCACCGCTGGACAAACGTGCGGAAGGACCCCTTTGGAACCATTCTTATAGGAAATTCAATTGAAGGCACAAAGATCCCTCACGTTGAGACTCGCTGGTTCCGATATGCTGGTAGAAACATGCAAAGAACAACAACGCTCATATTTCTCGTGGACAAGCAAGGGCGTGACTCTTCCGGTTACGGGCACCATAGTTCCCAAGAGGCCACTGCGGCTTTGGGGCAGCTGGGAGACCCTGGTAATGAGAAGTTGGCCGTGGCTCCAGAACAATGGCGTGATTATGTAAGTGCGCCCTCGGTAGTTCCGCCGCGCAGCAGCGTCCCAGTTACCTTCCGACCCCTACCTTAAATCACAATGTTTACCAATGTCTTCCGTCCCAATTGCGTGAGCGCCCGCTGATATGAGAATAAAAGCAAGACGTAGCCCCGTTAATGCCGCTGGTGCATTAAAGGAGACGTGCTCCATAGTACCCAAGACGAACACACGGTGCGCAGCGCAGCGCAGTAAGATTTGTATCGGATTTTAAACACTATTCCTTCCCTGTCCCCTTTCAATTAATTACGGTACGGAATTTCCGAACTGATTACACACCCATCTCCCACAGCCGCCTTCGATTTTGGTCAGCCGGACCAGCTATGCCGTTCGTGACGATACCAAATTCACATCCTTACTGGAGACCTTCAGAGGCCGCTCTTCAGCCGACGCCTACAGTAGTATATCAGCAGAGTCCACCAATGACCGGATACTCTATAAACGACCCAATGATGATGGCACAAATGCAGCGACATATGGCGGGCGGTCCCCCAGCGTCCGTAGCGCCGATGCAAACGCTACCCACAATGCAAATGTATCAGCATCCAGGACCTCTCGTATCCCAGCCGGCAGCACCTCAAGTTTTACCCACACGGCACGTATACAGTACTGCCGGCCAGCAGCTCGTTTTGGTTCCGGAAGGGTATACCCCCGTCATGGTCCCTTCTGCACCCCACCCCGCAACCTCATTTCCGACAACACAATTTGGCTTTCCATCATACCTTGTGTCCACAAATCCCAAGCCTGCAGCTCCTAAACGAATACCACGCCCAGCAAACTCCTTTATGACGTGTAGGTGTTGAAACGCATTCATCTGAATGCGCGCATACTTATCATATTGATGGTACCAGATCGCATGGAAAAACAGCACGAAGTCCTCGCGAAACACGCAGGCGCAAACAACAAAGATATCTCAGTCATCATTGGAGAAATGTGGAGAAATGAGCCAGAAGCAGTCAAAGAGTATTACCGCAAAAAAGCGGAATTGGGACGCAAAGAACACATGCTCCGATATCCGGATTACAAATATACCCCCCTGAAGAAACGCAAGGAAAGCACAGCAAAGAAATCACGACTGTCTATTTCTTCCATTTCATCAACCTCAGAAGGTGGGGATAAAGGAGTTCATCCACCGTTATCTGAAACTGGGAAAGTATCCCTTTCAAGTGTTGTTGTCCCCATCAAATCCCCATCATTTGAGGAACGTCTGCTTGAGAGAAAAGCGGCTCACAGTCCTCATTCATCAAGAGCAGGGGACACATCGCCCAACGTATCCGAATCACTCAACCAACTATCGCCGCCGAATCGAGTGGCTGGTGCTGCAGAAGGAGAGCCTATGGCAAATCCAGTAGAATTCCAATCACCTCTTGATGACAGCAGCTTCAATAATGGATATCTCGCATCGATGACTGCCGTATCCCACTCATACCCGACGGATAGCTTGGAAGCAACTGCAGGTACCTTTTGGCACCACGTCTTACATGATCGCGAAAGCGGTATAGCTCAAATCTACTCTCCATTCCTATTCGAATGAACGCCAGATTTTCCCCAACCAGATCCCTTTGAATTGTGCGAGAAGAGTCAGTCTAACTGAGCGACCTCGATCGACCGAAGATCTGTTATTAGTCTATTTAGATAAAAGTGTTCTGTTCTGTATACAATGCATGCCATGAGGCAAACTGGGAAAGAAGACGCCGCTTAATTATTTGAAAGAATAAACTGCAACCATCCTGTTTGATTATGATCACTTTTACTACGATTTTCCAATAACGCCTACTGTGATGACACAATAGCACCGCACATAGCCCAGCCGGGGTACGACTGTATATTGTACTAGTAACCACAGGATTTTAAAACTGCGGTGAGGACCGGGCGGGCGTTAGTGTCGCTGTATTTGAAGGAAAACATGGCGTTCGTCTTACCCTAATCTGGTAGGTCCCAGGTTTCGTCATGTAGCGTACCCACTTCACACTTGGGTAATTGCTCTTTTCAAATATTTTCAGGAACCGAACCATGAGGCCGGAAGCCGTGAACATCAAGACCTAGAAAGTGAAATGATGGTTTCAGCCTAGGCAGGCTCCACTGGAGAAAGTAGTAATGCACACCCACCTGAAAGTCCATAGAGATCGGTGGCCGCGACCATGCCTTCTTATTAGTAGTTGGAGTCAGCTCGGCCTCCGCACTGAGTAAGTATTCTTGTTGCCCTTGGAATCGTGATATTCTAATCATCATGCCAAATTATTATGGGTGACCATCTCCAAATGCTGGGGACAAAACACGTACTTCCAAACGAGCGCATTTTCACTCCCGACGTATTTTGCCTTTCCAGCAGTTACCAAGCACTTTGCTCCGCTGGTATTTGTTGGCACCGGTATTTTGAGTTGCACATTCTGCGCAAATATTTTGCTCGTGAATTGTGATCGCACTGAGACTTTGAATTCCATGCGATTTTTTGACAGTTCCACCACTACTGCATGCACCCGGAATGGTAGGTTAATGTTCTCCGTTGTTCGATACTTCATCAATTCGCACTCGCCATCTGGCGGGATGAAGTTTATCGTCCTGTCTCTTTCAAAATTTCCAAGCTTAACACATTGATGGAATTGACAATCATCGAGCTCTACCGCTCCAGTAGATCGTTTTCCGCCTCCTGGCATTGCTGCAGTAGCTGTACCAAGTTTTCCTTCCTTTTCCAGCAAGACCTTGTCATTAAGACCAAACTTGCATTCTGGCATCCCAGACAGATATGCTCGCATCAAAACTTGGCCTGAAACATCTGCTCGAAGTACAGTGCCTGGTAAAAAGTTAGCCTAGGCAGGTCAGAGCCATTTGATTCCGTTTTCTTTGCGTACCTTTTGCACTCATCAAGAGATTAACACTTTCCACCACATCAACGAAAGCCTCGTTCTTTCGGTATTTTATATCTGGCCTGCGCCATGCCACCGCGCCTGTCGCTTGGATGGCAATCTTTGACCCCTCTTCCTTCTGTCAAAACGGAAGATTGCGTTGCATTAGCCATCATCCTCACACTCGTCCATAAATGCAAGCAAACACTGACCATTGCCTTCTCTGATCGTACGCCTTCCGTTGTTATATAGAGTTTGAGGGTCTCAGCCTCCGTGTTTTGCGGGAATCCAAAGTCGCATATCTCTTTAGGAGAGAGAAGAAATTTAGCAAGGCGCAACACACATGTTTCTTCGAATGACGAAACCAAAATAGGGACGTGGAGACGGCACTTTACCATCCAGCAACTCATATATCAAAGTGAAATTGCTCTTTACGGCGTCTTCATCAAACTTTCCAAAATAGCTTCGTCCCAGGTTGACGACTTTGTACAAAAACTCAAACACCAGCGCAGCATTGGCATTAATCTTCGTTACGCCTACAAGATACATGTTCTCGTGGCGAACGTGGAAGAATGACATGCTTCCGAGTGTGGTAATGGGCGAACGGACATCGGTAGAGGACACCACTTGGATTCGGAAGACATCTGCAACAGAACGCCTTGGACCAACGTTAATTTCTTTCCAAAGCACGTAAATCTTAAACACATTGCAACACTCGTCCATATCCTGCGCAATTCCGACCAACGTATTCAATGCACTTTGTGTGCTTCATGCTTCAGCACTGAGCGTCGTTGTTTTCCTCTACCCCACTGAGTTGTTTTGCCAGTTTCCCAATGCCCTCTAGAGTTTGCGGCCACTCCCAGCCATGCCTACAACTCACTTTACGTCAGGCCGATACAGCCGCGATATCAGCACTTCTCCCTTCACGTTGAATATAAAAAACCCGCTCAGCATGGCGCTCCGGGTTCGCTAGAAAGGCAACACGCGAAATTCCGGCCGGTGTGCGCGCCGTCGGTTGACAATCACAACCCCGTTACGCGTGAAAAGGTCGGAGGAACGGGAGGTTCTGAAGTCGGAAGAGAATGTAGGGTACTTGTGTCAAAGCGATTGTTCGTGCACGTCGTGTAAGACCCAAATTGCAACCAAACGAATCACAATTCAGGCAACAAGCGTTTCGCACAAGAATACTTCCAAGCATATCGCGCTTAGCACACTTCAGGCATGATATTTTTATTTTGCCACATCAAAAAACTGTACATGAAAATGCTATATGTTCTACTCTACTTCTCCCAACTGAAGGGGACAAGGCAAATGAACCTGTACAAAAGTACCTTTCCTCTAATAAGTGAGAGCTGCAATGGCTCCTTGGCCCTGCTAGTGGTACTACTAGTGCGGGTGCAATAGAGGCAACCGGGACTGCATTGGGTTCAGCAGCCAGAGGGACTTGCGACAGACGGTGGGGGAGCCTCCTGCGGTGATAAGCCAGTATTCCCGGCCGCTGCAGGTTTGATCACAACATCGCTGCAGGCCATGTAGAATCCTCCTGCATGTTCGACAATTGAAAATTTAGTAAAAGGCTACTGGTCACACCACGATGAAAACGCACCATCTTCCTGCGAAGCCCAGAGCCATTGGAGAACTGCTGTGTCGGAGCTCTTATCCGCTGGAAGGCTCAATGTAGCCGCTACATCAAGAGAAGTAAGATGCCATCCCATGCAAAAGTACGGTCATTTTTATGCTTACTCAAGTCATTCACATCAACGTTATCCTTGAGGACAATAAAATCGCTTTGTGGATCATATTGCACGGCAACGCGCACACCAGGTGGGTTCTGTGAATTATGTCGTTCAACCCCAAGTAGAACATTCGGACCCTATAATTCCATTCAATAGCTACCTTGTGGGGGATTGTAATGCTCCATTTGACAGTCACATCGCCGCCGGCGACAAACGCTTCCCGGGGAGCCACGGGAGTTGAATCTAGGCAGGAATTCAACTGTGCAGCAGTAGGGGGGAAAGTGGCGATTTTGATTCCGATATCAGTGAAAGACATTTGCGTTCCCGTCTGGCGAGATGTGGGGAAAAGTAGAATGGCATGTCCGCTGGTTAAAGATGGAAGAAGTGCAACTGCAGCTGCAGCTGCTCCCCAAAATGTCCACTTGATCATTGTGATATTCTGTAGGTTGCTGTCCAATGGGCGAGACCAAAATAACCATCCTTTATAGCTGATAAACGATTGGAATGCCACATGTCCATCAGTTTAGTTGAAACACTCGCAACTATTGGAAGGGAAACGGGAAGGGCTTTTGAAACGCCCATTGGCGAAAAGGAAATTCATTTTGAAAAAATTTCGAAATTCCACCGCCAGCAAAGGGCTCCTTACGCCGCAATGTGAACGTCGTAGCCGCCGCCGCCGTCACCAAACGGCCACGGGAGATTGACCTTGGCATCTGCTAATGTTCTTTATGGACAGGACATTTACATGTTCTTATTAGCATCGTTTATTTTATAGAATGGAATCAAGGCAAACCATACATGTTGAGAGTGGGGTTTGCACCACTGCATGTCACGTGCTTCGATAACCAAGATCAGCACTAGGATAGGGTTCTTTGCCGCCATCTCACTGAAATTGGCATGAGCAATTACACGCAACTAGTAAAGAGTCTGGCCAATGCCTTGTCGCCGGCGGGTCTCGCTGTTAGCCAGCCATTCCCTGTACAACGTTTGTACTGGTTAGAAGTTTCTTCCTAGGTGCTTGTTGTCTGATGTTCCATGTTCAGGATACAATAATGACCCAGCCTGCTCTCCATATCCCCTACCGACCTTTGATCGCTCTCATTCGACACTAGCCATTCTCGTCTACAATAGCAAATCTATTTGGGAGCCGTTCATAGCTTACCTGGCACAAGACCCGGCATCTCGACTAGAAGGTGCCATCGTTCATTTGTCTCGTATTTCTCAAGGCTGTCCATCTAATCTTCCGAGCTTTAAAGGCACCTCAAATCCCCTTGATGATTTTGCGGCGAAAACTATAGAATCTGCATTATTGAATATCGTCCCATCAACAACGCAGTATCTGATCCGATATCCGCACAACACGGGCAAGGAATTTGTCCATTTTCAACGCCTTTGTCATTTGTCGGGCACAGCCTATCGTAATCCGAACTGTTTTCTATGCGTACACCCCATACATGGTCCCTGGATGGCGTTGCGAGCTGTCATTGTCCTTGACATGGATGGTCCCTCGCCAGATGAAGCGTTTGAGGAACCAACCAACCCGTATCCGGCTGGCGACGAGGCCGTTCGTGAAAGATGCAGCAACTTACAACAGGAAGTAGACGTAGACGCTGCTCCGATAGCAGTGGCATTAAATAGACGGTGGCACGAACTAGTGGAAATCCGGGATCTAGTGGGGGGTTTCTTGGGCGACCGTGTTGGCATCCATCGGTATGACGAATTGCAGCTAAATTATCATTATTCAAAGGAGAAAAAATATCTTCGGGAAGCAGTGGGCCAGTTGAAGGAAACACAGTGCTAACTATTTTCAGTGATAGTATTTACAACTATTGTTTGGGGACCATGGCATTTACCGTCATCCCAGTCAACTGGAGCAAGCTTTGGTCTCTTTGGCATGGTATGTCAAAAGTCATGCGAACCACCGTAGAAAGCGTTGAGCATGAGCATAAATGTAAAGGCAAAATATGGGACAATAGACTATTACAAATTAAATTATTCTACACCAATTATTATTTTAACGAACCCCACTGCTTTCCCATCTTCATGCGAACGGGCAATGGTACATCCAGTTCAAACGTTTGTCTCATACAGTCAACAATGATTGACTGTCAAACGCATGATCAGGGTGGGCACATCTGAATTATGAGAAATGGCCTTCTTACCTTGACCTCGTCAACAAGATTGATTGGGACCTCCTAAAATCGAATACAAAAAAAACCACATAAACATTTGAGCCAACAATATCAAATGGAAGCAAGTGGACAACGCACAAATAATAGTTCATCGTGAATTTGAAGAACCAAATGAGGGACCTTGCGGACATTATCAGGATCGCTGATCCAAGAGTCCCAGCCGCGATGTCGAAATGCTTTGTCTACGACAGGTGCACCTTCAATTCCTGGGCTGTGACATTAAGGACTGTAGCAAAAAACCACTTACCAACATGGATCATAGCAACTTTGACCTGATCCCGCGAAGGAATTTGAGAGTTCATTTCTGAGAATGTAATCTAGATGCACGCAATGCCGGCCTTACCAGATCTGCAGATGATCCCTGCACGGTGGTGTTGACAGCCTGCCGCTCTGCATGAGTCCTACTCTTTGCTCATGAGAATCATCAGCCGGTTCTCCAAAGCTGTTCAAAGCCACGCACCTGTCAGAGAGTTTGTTTTCATGAATACCGGGCAAATACCGTCGCCGTCCCAGAATCGTTTCAACATATCCCTTCTCGTGGCACTTTTGAATAGTTCGCTGCTTCCAGGCGGGAACACCCGGGTACGCTGCTTGAAATTCACGCAGGAAAGCTTCGGCGCCGGCTAGGTCGACTTCCAATTCTTCGGAAAGCGATCGCGCACCTCTACCGTACATGACTGCGGAATCGATTAACACCCGAAAGGTTTGAGCATTATGCGTCCATCTGCGTACCTCCGTATGAAATGGCCTTTGCTCTAGCCCTCCCTTCATATGTGATGCGCTCCTGCGGCTTTCCGTGAAGCTTACTGGCCATGAGTTTGAAAAAGTCGTCACCGCTATTGACGATCTCCAACAGACTCTTGTCTTGCGACAGGTGGGCTAGGTCGTGGTATTTGACATCAGGGTCCATGCACATTCCACTGTGGAGCGCCGCGCACGAGCTTACCAATTATCCTCAATTCTACTTGAGAATAGTCTGCTGACACCAACACCATGCCCTCTGCTGCTTGAAATGCGTTTCGTAAATTAGCGGAATCAATGTCCAGACCGCACTCAGTTGGTCCCTTTGTGGGATGTGGGACATTCTAGGCAGATTAACTGCAGGTTAAAGACTGATTCTGCACGGCGCTAAATTGGCACCTACCTGCAGGTTAGGATCTTTTGCGACCATCCTACCAGTAGCCTGCATAATGGAGGTCATGATTGGCAAAAATGATGAATCAACAGATCAAATTGCTGCTCCTTACCGTGTGGGTATCAAATGTACAATGTATTCTCGCCATGTCAAGATGCTTGTCCATGATTTGGCTATGTCGCAAGGGAACCAAATGCGTACTAAGAAGCTTGGATATCCTCCGATGTTCCATAATGATGCAAGGAAACTCATGCTTGGCTGCCAACTTTAACAGAACTTCTTTACAGGTACTCCGCAATATCGGTTTGCCATTATCCTTTTTCTTCGCCTCCATGTAGGCAAGAGATCTGCCGGCAATGGTCTCTTCATAGGATAGTTGAAGTTTATCATATAGGACCCCAGCAACTTGATTTGGGTTGGTAAGGCTAAACGTGTAACCGGACACTTTGTATGCCTGCTGTTCGAGTTCCTCCAGCTTTTCGGTAAAGACCTTCCAGTATTTGTGAAATTCAAGATGGACAAAGCCAACACCGATGTACTCCATTCGAGCGAGAATAGGGGCGATTTTCATTTCGACCCTTTCATAATAGTCCAACAAGCCTTGATTGTCCAATCGCTTGCGCATTGTGTGCATCAAAAGGTATGTTTGGATGGTTTTTCGAGCACATGCAGCCTCCGGGGGGCCGACATCGCTGAAGGATTGCCCTGGAAAGTACGTATTGAACATCTTCTTCAGATCCGGTTCTGGGGAGTCTGGTTCCAAGCACCATGCTGCAACCTTTGGATCGTCAAAGTCCCCTGCGGGTAACACGCAGTTTTGCATCAAATAGTGCAGCTGTTTTTTTGTGTTAAAGCAGATCTTGGTTGACCTTTGCCCAAACACCACGCGAATCACGTCCCAGCTAAAGGTTCCGCCCACAGGATCAAGGAAGTAAACCTTTGAGCGCTGCCAGCATATTGACAGTCCAACTAATCGCCTTTTCGAATCGAACGGTTTAGTATGAGAGCTCCAGACATACTCTCGTTGGTCGCCCCACTGTTTGATGAACATGTCAAAATGTTCTTGTGTGTCAGTAACGTTTACAATTGAAAATTCGTCAGAAAGAGCGGATTTTGTAATTTGTTCGGGTGGAGTCTTCAGCTCTCTGTCATTATCCGGAAGATCTCTCTTTTGCTCCCTTATAGTATCTGCATGATTGCTCTCTCTGAGATGGTTTGAATGATATGGTGGGGACGACGCCTCTGCAGAACGCGTTTTTGGGGCCTTCTGTAGACGTCCAAGAGTTCGATAACTGTTGAGGCTCGCGGTAGAAGACAACAAACGACCTGAGATAGCTCCCTTAGTGCCAGACGAGGCCGGTGTTCGAAGCTCTCTGGCTCCTGTCAGCAGTTTCTTTTTTCTCTCAGCCTCCGTAGCGGCGTCCTTGATCTGCGTTTGCACAATTTCGATGGCACCGTTCAGAATGATGTGAGCTTCTCGATAGAGAATTCGGCGGTTGCCTTCAGCATGATCCGGGTTTCGTAACCGGAACGGAAGAGCTTTATGCAGTATGTCAAAAATCTCGTCGACTGATGCACATGCCTGCGCAATGCGTCTATAAGTTTCTTCTACGAAGTGTCATCGTCGACTTTTGTAAGACAAATACTACATACCAAAGAAGCAACATTTTTATACCCAGCTTTGTACAAGCTTCGGGCATGACTGGCTGTTGTCCAGTTCAATATGAGTTCACCCAATGTTGGTCATCACGTACGTACCTCCAATATGTGGAACTTGGACGAGGTCCACCAGGTCCTTTGCCACACCAAAGTTCAAACGAGCTTGAAAATGGGTTACAATGACTCCCAAAGTATCCCATGCCATCTTCTCGCAGAAGATCTTGACCTGTCCAGCAAAGGTAGCCGATTGATTCTGCAGCGTTTGCAACATACCGCGTGTCAAATTGGGGAACCTCTTCATTATGACGTCGAAGGCCTTTTCCTGGACCAGATCATTGAGAACCAGGGCCGTGTAAAATCGGCTGTAGGTTCGCTGTTCCGTGATTGTTAGTCGCGATCGCCTTGCAGAGCTGTATAACACATGCTCCTGGATGCCGAGAAGATGCGCAATGTGCGAACTCGTTTCTGTAAAATTCATGTAGAGAGATCGAAGCTGATTCCAGTCAACTTCGATTTGGACGTAGGGTGGGGTGACATGGTAGACGGTATGCAGCTTGTAACCAGGTCGACAGTCAGGATGGATGCTGTTTCAACCGAACATCAGCATGCAAATAACCTACCTCGTCCTTCAAAACAAAATTTGCCGATGACCTGTCTAACTCCAGATACACAATGTGTGCCTCCTCAGGCGCGAGCGCAGACGCAACCGTTGCTATCCCCAGTTTGGTGGCTTCAAATCGCTTCGCCCCAGGATTCCATAAAATAAATGCATGGTCACATAAGAAGCAGATGGCTCCATCGATGCATTTCCGAAGCTCCTCACTGAACACACCAATCTCGGCGTAAAGCAGGGTCGCCTGTAAGTACGCCTCAAAGTCTGGACCGATATTAGCGACTCCAGCAACAATCACTTCGAGCAAAGCCCTCTTCATTCCTTTCAACTCCGTCATCAGACATGACGTGACACAGTCAAGGCCCGCCTGAACGAGCTTTTGTGCCCGTTCGAAATCCGCAGACTGTGCACACATGAGGTAACATTCACCATAAGAATCCAGACCCTTCCTTCCTGCTCGCCCTTTCATTTGCTGGTATTCCCTGGCACTTATATGATTTCTCCCAATTTTCTGAGGCAAGTGAAGACGATGCATTAACATCCCGAACGTGTACATTTAAGATCTCTCAGACGCCTGGACCCTACCATGTCACGGAATATTACTCGACGGGCTGGGAGATTCACACCCATGGCCAACGTAGAGGTGCATGTCATGACACGAATGATTCCAGCCCGATACGCATCTTCAATAATTTCCTTTTCTTGAGTGAGTACGCCCTAAACACAAACTCGTTAACACCAGCCGAAGGCATCACCATACATCTCTGCAAGAAAAGACCCATACAGAATGATGGAAAGCGATTCCCTTCATAATCAGGTTTGGAAGAACTTCATCTGGCTTTGCAGGAGTAGCTCTTTCTAGTTCCCTCACAACGTTTAAGCGCTGGAACTTTGTCTCCTCGTCCCCGACATCATGGAGAATTTGCGCCAGAAATGTAGCAGTGCTTTCACAATGCTTTTTGGAACTGCAGAAAATTAGGACGGATGCAGAATCATCAATGACCGGTTGCACCAACGGCCCTGGAGTCCCGTTCAGTCATTGGTCGTTTGAAGGATTTCCAAAACGCATAGGACTAACCTAACATATCAGCATCAAGAGGATGATTCTTCTTTAAGGTATGGACTGGCCGACCGTCCACATCGTAGACTTGATGAGCATATTTAATATGCTCAGTCAAGGGTACTGGACGATCGTGTGTTACATACAAGTGAGCATCGAGCCAACCCTCTACGTTGAAGATAAAATTTTTAATATTAGTCACACTGAGATTTGCCTATATACATCGGGGTTGCAGCATGGAGCATATTTACGAAATAAGTCAAAGTTTGGCAGGGTTGCAGACATCCCAACCAACTGAAGATCATCTTTCATCAAGAATTTCAGTTTGGTAAGGAGCAGTTCGAGCAAATAACCGCGAGAAGGATCTCCGGCCATGTGTAGCTCGTCAACTACCACGATTCCTAACGAGTCAAGCTTTCGCTCTTCGAGTAGCTTGTTAATCAGACTATTTGCCTTTCGACAAATCGTGTATCAGTCGAATCCCACAAGATCGCTGACAAAACATTCTCTCACTTTTTCTGTTGTGCAATACGCTACATGACCACATGTTTTAGTCAGGATGACCCATGTTCCTAAAGCCAGAGTCGCTTACCTATGTTAACATCATCGAATGAAGACGACCCCACATCGCTGTAATATCCAACAATGTTAAGGTTCTCCGAGGCCAGTATTTTTTGCATTTCCCGCGTCTAGATTGTAGAGGTTAGGTGATGTGCTGCATGCGCAATAGAGCTTCGCTGTGCCGACCTTTTCACTGGCGATTGCCACAAACGGCACAATCATGATTGCTTTCCGCTTTGTCTTGATGACTTTGTTCAACATGAGAATATCTGCAACCATGCTCTTCCCAGCAGAAGTAGGCGCACTGTACAGGACGTTTTTCTTCCCGTCCAGAACACCTTCCTGCAGTAAGCATTCCATCTACAGGCGAAGTGTCAGTCCTTATCGCATGCTGCCAGTCGTTGCTCGTTTACCGTTGCGGTCATATGCATACCTGCCAAGGAAGTAGCGAGGTAATTCCTCGTTCCTGAAATGCGCCCAGCACTGACTCCGGTATACCATATGCTTTGTTGGACTAAGAAGAGTGGGTTGTGTGAGCTGTGTATATAAAATACCTGTACTGGTGACTGTGCTTACCAGAAGTAATCCCGGATCCGAAATCCCATCCTTTGAAAGATACTGAAAATCGGTAGCTTGTGAATATGTATCTTCAGAGGACAATCCTGCTTCATGAGCCTCATGGGTGCTGACATTTGATGGGTCTCTGCTGTTCATGTCTGTCGCGTCCTCGCTTTTGAATCTCGTCTCCTTTGTTGATTCGTCCGTATACTGGTGCGTGGGCCACCGTGCTTCTCTAAGCAGGCCAGTCTCATTTTCTAGCGTCTCGACCGGCCTATGGGTGGATACAAGCTCTTCCCCGTCACTGAATCCATCCATGTCCTCGTTTAGAAATTCCAGCAAGTCCTCTGTCCTCATGGTCAGGTCGTTATTAAGCTGCTCCTCTTCGATCACGGAATCATTTTCATGATGGCCATGCTCTTCAATATCGCGGTCTAGCTTCTCGAAAAGGGACGGACTGTAGGCTCCTGGAGAGTGGAATCCACTTCGCTGCGTACCGGAAGGATTCATCCCATACATAACCACCGGCTCCATTTGCTCGACATCGGCCAATTGGGACCATGAAGAGTCTGGCGTGCTTTGGAGAGTTCGGTATCCCGTAGGAGTGTTTAGTAAAGTCGAAGCCGGTGCAAAATACGCTCCTTCCACTGGGTGAATGCGCGCCGACAGAGGTCGATTATCGGCATTCTTCGCTATGGTATGGGAACCATTGTCCTGTGCCGTTGTCGATCCTGTTTCCGCATTGATCTGCACCTTGACTATCTGCCTTGTTGAGTGTTCCCGATAGGTAGACCCAGTGTGATGCTTTTTCCGCGGTGCGGCAAAGGAAGGCTCACCAATTCTCTTTTTACCCTTGGTCTCTATTTGTTGCTCGTTCGTCAGTTCAAGTACGGATAATGTGTTACCCTTCTGCTCCTGGGTTGATTGGGGTATGTTCTTGACACCTGCCCGCCCGTTCACACGACTTCCCGTCCGGGACTCGTTAGAAGGGCTTTTTGGTGAAATAGACCGTGATGGACGTCGATCAAGCGCTATTTTCTCATCGGTTGGAGTTAATGAACTCGGTGGTTTCCGCGATGATCGCCTGGGCAACGGAAGTTTGTAAATCGGATCTGACCGAGCACTTATAGCAACGGATACAGGCGCCGTTTTCGTGGACGCTGAAGTGCGACCCACTTTTGTCCCTTTATAACATGTAGTAATGGGTGTCTGATTGTCTGGAGTGCGTCCTGTCGTGCTGCTTTCTTGCCCAGGGGATCGCCTTCGCCTCCATCGTCCCGTCATGGTTCCCCACAGAGGTGAGGCCCCATTCAGAAAGATTCGCCGTGGAGATTGTAAAACAGGTTTCCACTTTGTAGATTTATCCGCGTCCCCTTATACTTATCGTCTGTTACTGTCGATTGTTGCTCGTGACGTTCACTGCGGATGTAAGATCGTGACGGTGATTCGAGGTGTGAATCTGAGCTGTGTCGGTGTGTCGATGGGGCTTAGGCACATCACGTGCTTATCAAATCGCGGGCGGACATGATTCGGACATTTAGAAGTGAGTAGCATATTGAATCGAACCACTTGGGTAACCAGTCTAGATAAAGCTACTTGGCATAATTAAACATGCAAATAACACAGTTGGTTAACCAGGTCACCACCACGAGAGAAATCCTCCTACTATTGCCTGCCACCCTGAGAGAGTTGGTCGGTTATAGGATATTTGGATAGCTGTAAACCAATTAGACTGGATAATACGCATGGGAAATACAAAGACATACCTGTGATCACAGTTGCATAAGTAGTGGGAGCATTACAAGGCAATCCTTGCCCATTGTTGTTATTATTGGGAGGGTAAGGTCCTCAGTACCAGATCCACATTCTCATGATTTGCTTGCTTGAGAGTTGAGGATAAAGAACGAGAAGGCGGAGGTGAAGAGGGGGGTTTAATATTGAAAATCAAGTGGATACAATGAATGTTCCATTCATCAGATGGCTTGAAGTGGACCTGATTTGCATGTTTATCTTCATGATGATTTCACAATAAATGTGGTAAATTCACGACACCTGTATTTTTTGACACGCTATGGATTTGGAGCAAGTAGATCTTCCACCACGAATCTATCGCGCATTGAAAAGAGGTTAGCTCACCCAGTACCGAAGATACATGGTCTGCTACTCATTAGCAGGTCTCACTCTACCTCTAAGCCTGTTTCGACACCGTTGATCAGGTGCTACACCTGTCGGCAACCGAGTTGGCTACGCGGACAAGTCTCGAGCAGCGTGATGTCCAGGACACCCTCACGATATTATCAGAAGCTGTGTATTCATGCGTATTGTGCAAGTCGACCGCTTTGCTAGAACGAAGGCAGCAATATGACAGACTGTCTGTGGGGGATCCATATATTGATGCCGTCCTGAGAGGCGGCGTACTGACAAACGGCATCACAGAGGTTCATGGCAAAAGCGCCGTTGGCAAGACGCAATTGATGTTACAGTTGTGTATTATGGCGCAACTCCCTGTGGAGCTGGGCGGGCTTGCATCAGGTACGAGCCGAAAATTTCCCAAAGGTTTATGATGATGCACCGTCAACTAAGATTGCCAGTCTCCGCATAAAAGGAGCTCTTTACATCGCAACGGAGCAAGCATTTCCAATCAACCGTTTCGCCCAACTAGAGCAGCATATGAAAGACCGATTTCCTCAGCTGTCCAACTTGAACATGAGCGACAATGTCCATATTGTCCACATTCGTGATCATGAAACACAGCAACACATTCTGTCATATCATCTGGCTGCAGCAATGTTCAGACATAATATTCGACTGGTTATAGTGGACTCCATAGCAGCCAACTTTAGAGGAGACGAGGATCCAACTACTTGGGATGCGGCCGCTCGAGCGAAGACAATCTTTGAACTGGGTGCCTCGTTGAAGAAGATTGCACATGAATTTAAGGCAGCCGTTGTGTGCGTCAATCAAGTTACAGACCTATTTAATGAGCCCATTTCGCACGCGACGGTCGGTGGAATTCAAGGGGGGGATCCCTTTTTGCGAGTGACAACATGTGGTCAGAAAGATCCGAATCAAGATGCGGTGACGCCTACATTGGGACTCGCTTGGTCTAACATTGTCAACACCCGGATAAAGCTATCACGTAGAAACGCATTAGTTCCAGAGAGTGACATCCTTTGCGCCAATGATTCGGAGACCGCTGCCTGCAACATCAGAAGGACTCTGACGGTTTGCTTCGGGCCACATTTACCACCCTCCAATTGCAAATTTGAAATCACTGCTTCCGGCATTGTTGGCTTATCAGCCGACAAGTGATGTGTATGTCGCACCATGGCAAGTGTATATGTTATTACCCCCACGTGTTCTTTAGAATAGGTGCAGATGCATATGTATTTATAGGTATAGATGATTTAAATCCTTTCTACTGAACATATTAATCAGCTTTGAATATTGGGGTGAACCCTCTCTCTTTACCCAGTCTTGTCTTGAAAGCGACTTGATAACAGTCTCGAAGGCTTGTAGCGTGTCGGTTGTAACGTCGTAGCGTCCTAACTGCATCTCAAGAAGGCTGACGTACATCCATGCTTTGGCGTGACGAATCTCAAGCTTTGGGGCCAGTGAATTGCGATCAGCAACCTCCCCTCTAGGTGGCTCATGTCCCGGCAGAGATACATACCAAAGTTAGAATGGCCGCACCACATCCAGTGAGCATATTTGCTGGTTCCAAATACACAATGTCATCGATCTACAAGCAACGTACAAGAGTTTGATCAGCTCACACGAGAGAGAAAACGGAAAGGACGCAATGTGCATACTTCTTCTGCCGCAGATGTTTTGAGTTTACGCAAGAATGGAGGAGCCAAGTCTTCGCTGGCAGTCTTGTATTCATGCATGGTAAAGGAATCAAATATAATCGTTCTGTGTTTGAAACAATCAGATATGTGTCGTAAATTCCGAAAGAATATTCGATCGTTACCTCTCAGGTCCAATATGATTCAGTAGCACATGAGCCCAGGCGGCAGTCTGTTCTTTTGGGACATCATACTGGCATGTTACCACCAAACAAGACGGGTCATCTTTTATTTCGTAAATTAGGCACATCTATCAAGCAGTCAAAGAAGAAGTTGACGGAAATTACAGACGACAGGAAAGCCTACCTTGTTCTGTATGGACTGCTTCTCTTCCAACGATGTTCCGTTCTGACCGTCATGAACCGGTTCAAAGCCCATATTGAGCGGCAAATAGCAGCAGTCAGAACTTACCAACTCAGCACCGGGAAGGAGTAAAGCTCCTATAACTTTCTTAAATTCAAACTGGGCGTGCAAGAACAGCGATCCCGCGCCGTTTAATCCCAAATGTAGAATCTTCGCGTCCAATTGTTGCTTGTCAGGGTTGAGTTTGCGTGTCGAGGAGGGTGCCCACTATGACAAGAAGTATTGTCGACAAGAGTGCGATTAAATAACCATCTCATCACTCATACCACAACTCGGGGCTGTTGCGACGGGGTTGTTTCCAGTTCAGCATTCTCAAGCTCTTCCAATTCTTCAGCTTCATAATCGCGACCGTTCCCGTCTGGTTGAAAAGGCCAGAAATCCTATCCTCAAAGTAAGCGAGATATTTCAAGGCACACCGTGGCTAGACGGACGCACCATTGCTGTCTACTCAAGTTGGGAGTCTTCGAAGATGTCCAGTTGTCAGATCGCAAGAAGGGGGTCAGTCGATGACTCACCTGCTCGTAGTCATCACCAGAACCCCAGATGTGAGTCTCTGGAGACGTGCTGGGATGAGTTGTCCCAATGGCTCAACCAAGACAAAGTCCCACTTTTAAGCCGGTTGGTCTTTTCAACTGCGCTATACATCACCATGGTGGCGACCTTTTCTCTAACGAATTGTTCGTTGGAACATCAATGAGCAGGAGACAGTAGGAGCCATATTCAAGACCGTATTCCGAGACCCAAATACGAAAGGTTGGAATATGCAATATGCATTATCTTCACCTTTAAAGACAAGCTTTCTTATAAATTCTAACTCTTATCCACCTCGCTGGTTTCTTCTCGCCGCTTTAGTGAACAAGGGAGCGTTACAACTCTCGGCAGAGTTCCTTCGGCTATTTGTGCAAGGTCTCATCTTGGGAAAAGAATCGGCTCTTTGTTGTCCAACTGACATGCTGACTCTCTGTACTTTATTTTGATGGCATCACAGAGGCGTTTTTGCAGGCCGGAAGGCAGGCGATGCTGGAAGGACGCAAAGACGACTTTGATGACGATGCACTTCCGGTTCAAATCGGGGTAGCGCACTTGGAAAAAGTTATTGCTCCGCTACTCCTGGACTTTTGAGGCCTGTTCTCTCTCCCATTTGAATCTTGGGAACTTTGAAGTTGCCAAGTTGCAAGCACCGGGCTCAGTAAGTTATGAAGTCCCATCTACAGGTCTATCTCAATCCTAGCTGCCCTAGTCTAGTTGATAGCTACTTCTGACTATCAGCCAAGTATTCCAGCGGCAAGGGCGCTTGGAGGAAGTGGAGGTGGGACTGGCACTGGACGAATCAGATATCCCTGGAGTGATTGTTACAATGATGAAGGGATTCAAATATATCAACGAAGCACGACATACCAAACTGAATGGGTGTGCCGGTTTGGAATCTCCTCCAGACGCAGGGACAGCATTCGCATTAACATTAATACCTACTGTCGCGGCAGTTGCCAACTCCTCACGTTTGATTCTGTCAGTCTGAAGTTTGAAGTCAGTCCATGCCACTAGCGGAGGCATAATGGCATAATCATGGTACTACTCACAACAACTCGTTTGCGCGACTCTGAAAATGTAGTCACATCTTCAAGATCATCCGAGAAATCGTGTACAACCTTTAAAGGAGGACCCCATGGAGTGTGCTCCTCACCACTAAGGATGCGCCCAAGGTGCGGACCAATGCGCATGATCCAGGGCTTAAACCCTATTTATGCAACATGGGGTATCAGTTATCAAGGATATCAACATATGGTCCATGGTAGACCGTACCATGCTCAATATGACAGGGTTCCACCTTTCGTATTGATTTGAAGGTACATGAGTCATCAATTGGCAGGCATCAGACAGCAGACCGTGAGCTTACTGCATATGATCCTGGAGCCACGTTGGCATTATCAACGCCCCCTTGTGCCCTTGGAAATCTACCCACACGACTTCGCAGCACGACGCTTGCTTTGTTAGAAGGACGGGAGTCACGCGTGCCGCGATGCTGAGGCACATATATAGCTGGACCAAGAGTACTCTATATCGCTCCTTAACGAGGATATCATGTCCGTGCGGCCCAAGAAAGCCTTTGACCTACCTTCCCCAATTTTGGGAATCTCCTAGGCGCTCTCGTCCAGTCATCTTTTTCTGGTTTGCCCGACGCTTTTCTGTCCGATCTTACTTTCTCCTTAGTCGGCCAGGTCAGAGGCCAAGGGTCATATGTTCCCGGATCTGGTCCTTGCCGCTCCTCTGTCGATCTTGTGACATTTAGATAAAGACGGTCTAGATTTGGTGCCTGCTTTCTGCCATGAGGCTCAACGATGGTCCGTAAATGGGAGGTAGGGCGCGCGCTATGAGGTCCACTAGATAGGCCACCATTTTCAACACTCTCGCGTTGGGAAGGAGCAAGGCTACCTCGCCTGGACGTTGTCACCTTCCCGGCGCGCGAGCGTGCGAGACTAGCTAGATGCTCCTGCTCTGCTTCTGCTTCTGCCTCAGCTACAGCCAGTGCGAGCTGTTCAGGCATTCCATCATCCAAAACTTTAATTGCAGAGGATTTCCGAGCACTAGGCGGATGTTTCGGTATTTCTTCTGGTATTGGCTGTATAGCCACGAGGGTGTCTCCTTCTTCTGCAACAGAATGTCTGGCTTGTGATTTCCCAATTTGAGATGGCCCTGCAGATAGGTTGGTGGCAAAGGCGTCTGCGCCCCCAGACATTGGGAGTAGGCCGCTTGCAAAGGCAGGTCCCGACTGAAGGATGGTGAGTGAAGTGCGTACTGGGGATGGCAAGCTGCTGCTTCCCGGGATCTTGCCAGGCAGTAACGAGTGCGACACTCTTGACTTCCGCGCTTCCAACTTTGCGGCTGAGAACATCCCCGATCCAACGCCCGCTATTGTTGAAGGCTGCTTCCTTAGCGCCGATTTGCTCTCAATGTGATGCAATAACCCTGAACCAGCTGTCGCAACCATGGACGCCTGATGTCCCAATGTGGACTTGTGAGATACTTGAAAATGTGCGGTCTGTAATGGCCCAGCGTCCTCAGGCAACTCCGGTTTTTCGATCACTTCCGATAGGTTACTGGACTTCAAGAACATTGTTTCGTGCCAATCTCAACTGTGCTGCACAAATTATGCGGACGAGCTGGATCCTGGCCTGTTGTGAACAATTGTTCAACAGCGCTTTCCGTAATCACGCACGTAAGCCGCGTCTCGCGTGACTGAGCCTACAGTCACATCCACGCCTGACTCACGACAAGTTCCATTTCCCGAGTCGACGACGTTTAATACCCAAACGCAACGTTCACTGGGGAAACAGTCTATGTTCCTTCGTACCGACATGCCATGAGTGCCAATATCAGTAACCGGATGAAGAGGTGTCTGACTGGAAGAACGACTTTCTTCGCCACTCTAACCCGCTAATGCTTGCGAATTTGCAGGATTGTGTGGTCTCCTCTTGACGGACAGCGATTGTTCCTGGTTGGCGGAAATGACCTTCGTCTGTACGAATGGTCCCCGGTATGTCAACTGGAATGAGCTGCTATTGACATAGCTATATTGATTTTGTACTTTAGGAACTTGAGGGTGATGAATCGATTCGTTTGATTGCTGTGAATACGGACGTGAGCCACATGAAGGTACACCTGTGCTGCATACCTGTCTTTCGGCAAGTTGGTAGGCGCTAGGACGACATCCAATTAAATTCTGTTCATTCCACCAGTGTTTTGACTGGTCACCTCATCCGGAGTTCAGTGATCTGTTAGCTGTCGGTTATACAACCGGTCGAACGATTCTTACCACAATTCAGGCCTTCAACTTTGTAAGCACTCCGTTATCCAACGCTCATGTACTTTCTCGAAATCCCTCCACATCTTCATTACTTCAACTGCCTTCGAACCCGCCCGTCTCCAAAGTTCTTGGAGAGTTCATGCCACGACACACCCGCGCTTGTAATGTTGTGGCATTTTGTCCAACTGATCCCCATTTGCTAGTTGCTGGACTGGACAAAGTTCGTAATGACTTCGGATTGATTGTATGGAATACAGAGATGGCCAGCTCCTCGGGATTAGATGGTGCTGGAACGCCTACTGATCCGAGTGGAGATCGAATTGTAGAAGGACGAGGTGGATTGGGTGGAACCGGCACTGCAGTTGTAGCCGATGGGATCCGTAGCGTGTTTTCAGGCACGCACTTAGGTCAAGACATTGATAATGTTCTGGGTATGCTATCACATTAGACAACGGCGGACCTCGGACAACGGCGGACCAAATGCTAAAGTAGACAGCCTACCGCTATAGATAGCCGAAAAATCTCACTATCAAATTTCTCGGAGATATCTGGAAAGAGTGCATCGACTTCAACGAGGTGGGCGTGCAATCCATATACAGAACCTATGCTGTACTGTTAATCAGAGATAGTGATCTGTCTACCTTTGATATAGCCGGAATCCAATTCCAAGTAAACCAGTAGCCCAGTATGGTTCCTCGGAAGGGATATCGTCAGCAGCATGGCTCTACAAATCCTCACCACACCTTGTTGCCGGCATGGGGTTAAAATGGATACGTGGCTATGACTTGCGAGGTGAGATACCGTCTCCTTTGGGACGGGGGAGGGGGGGCGAATTTGTGCTCACCGGTGTCTCATGATAACAATTCCTAATAGCGGCTGGAAACAACACTCCCAGTCTGGTTATACCTACAAAAGCTGTGCTTGGTATTGCCACAGATCCTTTTCACGCCCATCGATTTGCTTCATTCGCCGAAGACAACATAATTCGCCTGTGGGACGCACGAAATACAACGGAGCCAATATCCTTCATCACGTCATTTTGATTTGTTTCTTTCTCATCTGAGATTTGCTTGTTACATTCCTTGACGTTCACACGCTCTAACATTCAATGCAGAGTTTCGTACTGGTATCACTCAGATCTCCTGGTCTCCAATACGTTCAGGATGTCTTGCAGCAGTGGGAAAGGATTCGCCCGTTCTCAAAGTCTGGGACATTCAAGAAACAGTAACGACAGACTATATCAGCTCGACAATCTCACGCAGTAGCTCAGTTCGAGTCCCTTCCCAGTCACAGGGGCCTGGACCTCACCAGCTGCCAAGTCCGATAGGTGAAGCATCATCTACGACATCAGCCGGTGACGCGCTCGCAGAGTCGCATCTGCCGCCTTCGGTTGCCGGTGCTGGCTCGGTTGGCAGCGATGGCCATGGTCCTGGTCCGCGCTTTGACGGCAGCTCCGTAGGCATTGGAGGAAGTTTGAGCAGTAATGGTACTGGAGCCGCTGCGCCGGGAGTTGGAGAATATCCGTTGGTCCCCGGGACGATGAGTCCACAGGATGTAAACCCCGAAGATGACAGCACAATTCCTATCCCATGGAAAACTCGTCAAGGTGAGTCACAGGTAGTTAAGCAGGGTAGTGTCTGGTGGGCTACCTAACAATGAATCTCATCGCTACAGTGAGGCCAACATCGCAACATATTCAAGGATTTGCTTGGATTCCGGTACCTGTGTCAGATGACTTCTCTCACTACGTTGTAACGGCGACGAATGCCAAGGAACAGCAGTTTGATATCACTCGTCTTCCTGTGACATATAAAGTCTCTTTATCTCCGCGTGGCGATCTCGCTGTCACCGGTGGAAAGTCCATAACAATGCTTCTCGCGGATGCCTCTGCTGGGAGCGCATTGCAAAGCCAAATGAACAGCGTCAGTGAACTTGCTCAGGATATTGATGGAATGCTGTGTCTATCACGACAGACTTCAGGATATGATAACTTTTCGAAAAGATTGGACCACGCATCTTATGTGCGTAGCGTCCACGCCCTTCATAACGACATTTCGGTAGTTATGAGAAAGCGCGCACTCGCAGGTTATTCGATGCACGTGAGTGGACTGTTAATAAGCCATTGAAGACTCAGCGACAGGCATTGCTGAGACGACGCTGTTTAAGGCTGAGAAAAATGGCAGAATGCTCACGGAAGACGACAGGGATCTGCGAGAACTCTGGGCGTGGGTTCACAGTACGTTCTATATGCTCTACAGCATAGGGCCTATGTCATGTTCATTAGAACGGTTAGGTTGAAGCCATATTTCTCAGGAGCGAAGCGAAATTCAGCACAAGATCGAATGCGCATCAACGGAATAGATTATTCGGGGCAAGGAATACAAGCCGTAATCCAAGATATGATGGCACCTGCGGGTGAGGGGACTTTTTACCGCTTTAAATGAGACCTACAGCTAACACAGTAAACCAGGTTCCAGCTTACGAAAACCATTTCAAACAGCCAGTTCCCCTGCGACGAGCGTTTCAAATATGTCAAGTGATCCATCTGCGGAACCATTCGTTCCCTTCATTAGCTATTCCAACCCACATCGTACTGTTGCGCTTTTGATGTGCGGATGGCAGTTTCATGTGAAAGATGATAGCATCGACGGTGATGGAAGTGCGGACGAAACCCTGGAGCAGGTTCTCGCGAAGTGAGTCTGCTAATCCTATCCTCAGAGCTCATATCATGGACCGTAACTGAGTCGAATGCAGTATGGAAGCTGCGGGCGAGTATGAGAAAGCGGCAGGATGGGCTTTGTTCCATTCGTCTAGCTTAACACGGGCGGTCCAAGCTTTGAACGCCAGTAAAGGTTAGCTCGATGCTTTGCGCTTAAGTGTAACTTTCTCTAATGATGTTGCCGCCGAAAGATGAGCGCCTAAAGCTCGTTGCCACAGCACTGGCGGGTTATTCCACCGTCCCGAATAATAAGAGCGGATCCAAATTATGGCAGGACTTGTGCCGATCACTTAGTTCCGAGCTCAAAGATCCATACCTTCGATCTATGTTTGCTCTCATCGCCTCGGATGGTGACTGGCGTATTGTTTTGCAGGAACGAGGTCTTTCGATGAAGGATCGCATAGGCATAGCGCTTCGTTTTTTGAATGATGAGGACGTAAGTCTTTTGTGTCCATTAACTTCGGTCGCAAATCAGTAACGTGAGTTCATTCCTTGGGTTCTAGCTACTTGCGTATATCAATAAAATGACGAACAAGATGGTCTTAGTGGGAGATATTAACGGGCTGCCACTTACTGGACTCACACCAGCTGGGGTGGATCTCATGGAGCACTACCTAAATAAGACAGGAGATGTGCAAACAGCCTCATTGTTACTGAGCATGGTTGCGCCAGGTCGGTTTTTAGACTCTCGGGTGGATGATTGGGCCGAAACGTGAGTAGGCCATGAGATTTTGAAATCTCCCCAGCTCAGGACTCATCCACCTTCAGATATCGTACCTTGCTGGACCGATGGCAATTGTATCGCGTCCGTGCCGGCTTCGACATTGCTCGACAACGGCATCTAGCTGGTGATGGGTTTGTCGCACGTACTCCACATCCAAGCACGCCGTATAATGCAAACGTGCCACCTCAAATCTACGTGCGATGTAACTTTTGCAATCAACCAGTTGCGAACGGGCTATTTGCATCTCCAGTGAAGAGGAGCACCGGGACAGGTATGTCAAGCGCTGCCCCCATGCCTGTCATGCCAGGGAACAATCCACACATCCCGAGTGCTGCGGGAAATCCCCTCGGAACTCTGATGATTGGGTCGAGCAAACAGAAGGTACGCGGGCCAGCCTAAGAATGACATACCATTATCTGATCTTGGGAAACTAGGTCACAAGTTGCCCTAACTGCCGGAAACCTCTACCGCGGTGTGCACTGTGTCTCTTGCATCTGGGAACGGCAGCCGAGAATCTACAATACTTCTCGAGAAGGGATAAACCGTTGCCCTCATCTGGCACTGATGGTACTTCATGCCTCAGTAACCGACCTCCCGTTACAGTTCTGACGCTTTCCCGTTTGCAGGATCTGCTCTATCTGGCTTTGATTTGTGGTTTACATGGTGTCAAACCTGTCGACATGGTGGGCATGCAGTGCATATGCTACAATGGTTTGAAAAGCACCAAGAATGTCCCGTGTCGGACTGCCGATGTCGATGTCGCGAAATCTGAATATGTGAAATGAGGGACTCTGTATATTGTGCATGATAAGCTGTATAAGCCACTTGTGGGAATTTACGCTGTAAATGGATGCAAAGATTTATCCCAGCAATACCCGCCTTTTTAAGTATTACTTGGGCTAGGGGTTAATTGAATGCTGCAGTCAACAAAATCTCAGGTGTGCTTTTTGGGGATCTTGATTCCCTATTCTAATTATCTACATGTGAAGCTAAAAATACCCACATCAAGAACCAATTCACTCCCCGCTTGCTCACGTATAGCTCACGGATAGCTCTTGCACGGCTTTTTGCCTCAACACCCAGCAGAAATCCGGCATCATGGGGGAAGAAGTTATAAGACTCCTTGACAGCTCAGGCAACAATGTGTTGGACTCTGTTTCGGCAGAGTATGAAGATTCATTCAGCTTGGAGACATTCGGAGACCTTGCGAAGCTACATGATGAATTGGAACCGAAGGGTGGCAAATCTTTCCTTATTGCAAGAGTGCAAACTTGGGACATCAAACAGCCGGGCAAGGTGAAGCTGCTCTACATGATCTGCCCTTTAGAACATTTTCCATGGTCTGAGAAGCGTGCTAATCTGTTATTTTTGGGCAGGCTTTCTTTTCGTATTATAGTGCTTTTCAACTCAATAAAATCCTGTTCCAGACACAAGTTTACCTAGGCAAAAAGCTGATACATCGACTGCACGTTTTAAACCCTTTGACAAATACCGACATCATCGGCGATGTGCAATATTTCATGTTACGGATTCGAAGGGACAACGAACCGGGGCAAACGAATCCGAAAACTCAAGAGAAGGAAAAGGATAAAAAGAAGGAAGAGGATTTACCTTTTATCGTCGCAACAGCTGCTGTGGAGGAGAATAAGGATGTTGAAGGAGGGACTATGCAAACAATCAGCGAATCAGGGGTCACCCGACGCACTAGACGCTCATCTCCTGCTCGCAACAGGCGACTGATCCCAAGCATTGTAACTAGCTGGCCCCCCGCTTCGCCCACAGGATCTCCAGGTGTCCTTCCTCCTCCTAGCCCCAGCGTTCGAGATGTGGAAGCGGGGAAATTGATTTCCTGGACGATGGTTGCCCCGTCAGTGACCGAAATCACAGAAGAAGAGGCAACAGGACCGGGCCCACAACCCCGAAAGTTCAGCCTGATGACTTTGGGTCTGAAAAGCCCGTATCCATCGCCAAAGAAAGGCCTGCCATTGGGTCCACGTAGCGCCTATCCGGCACTTGGTGGTCAAGGCCCGCAAGAGTTCATTATCACCATACCTCCCTCTCCAACTAAATCCCCTATGGGTTCAAAATCGTTCGACTTTGGTCCCCGTCAAATGACCCCGGTAGACGACCGGCGGGGAACATCACTGGATATACGCGTTGTGACCAAACCTCCTCCAGGGATAATGCAGATGCACGGCCACCGTCGCAACAACAGAACGCAGGTTGCTGTGGGGAGCGTAACGAGGTTTGCAAAACCCGTCTCGCCCGAAGATTTGCGCCAGGTATCACCTACGCCGAAAGGGCGAAGACGAGCGTACTCTTATATAAATTCTGCTGCAGCTGCAGCTGGTGAGGGATTGAGTCCAACATTTGAGGAGTGGTTGCAGATGGTTCGGCAGGATCAGGAGCGGGATGGTAGGGCCACTGAAGATGGAGATCCTTACGATACTGTTTCATTTATTGGCGCCTCACCCACCAAGCAAACCACCGAGAAGGGCAAGAAGCTGTCATCGGGCCCGCCAAGCGAGTCAACAACCCAACTTTTGGCTGACAAAATTTCACACCAATCCTCTGCGACATTGGGCCGCCATCCGCCATCAATGAACATCGCTCCAGTTACGTTCTACGACGCCATCCTTTTTGCCACAGATGCGGATTACCTTGAATCTTCGCGCATCCGAGCCATTTTTCGCCAGAATGCGGTAACATTAGAAGATGTCAAACTCTTTGAGATGCCAGAATACACTGGTTTGGACACTCCCCCGCCAGTTGTCATCATCGACGACTCGCCGCTTTGCGAATGGTGCTATCCTAGCGCGGTCACCCTTCAGCAATATAGCGGTCCTATGCGGGTCTTTCATAGAGTCAAATGCTGGATATTATTACTTCTGGTTGTCATTGCAGGCTTCCTCTTTATCTTCTTCATGATGAAGAATCAGAACTACACTCCCCCCGCCTCTATTCGTGGCCCTACCAAGAGTTCGGCATGAGTGGCTACTGATGCCTTGGTACCCTCCACGTATTCCAAATAGTTTTTCGTGAAAAAAACAAGAGAGTTGTCATAAATATAGGGGTAGAACAAGGTTTAAAGCTAAACTTTCACATTATCCATCTAGTCAAAACTGTACAGAAAATAAATACAAGATCTTACCATTATCTAAACCTAACATGACCTCATCAAATATCTACACTACATAGCCCCTAATATTTGCCGTTCTGAGCGATACATTCCAATATAGTAGCTCGTTCACAAGCGACTAAATCCCCCCACGGCTCCATCATATTTAATACTATCTGATAGATCGTTACGTTTGGAGTGATACCCCTGACACCCATGTCTTCGACCAACCGAAGCGCTGAAACGACATCCCCCTGTCTCTGGCAACAGCGGATCAAACCCTCGAAAGTTCGCAGATCTGGGGTGATATGTTCCTCACGCTGCATCGTGAACCATAAATCCTTCACTGCAAACAAAGCCGCCCTTCCTGATGACTCCAAATTACATCTCCAAATCATGGCATTGTACAATTCCAGTTCTCTTGGAATTCCGGTCAGTCGCATGTCCACAAAACGCTGTGTCGCTTCTTCATATTGCCCAAGGCCAAGCAGAGCATCAATGATAGCATGAATACTTTTGGCATCATGAACAACGCCTTCTCTCAGCATTTGTAATTCATATTCCAAAACCGCCGCCGCTTGACCCGACGTGACGTTGCCGGTCATCTCTTCATTCAGCGGGGCGCAAGCGGTAAAGAACGCAGTATATGAGCCCACGTCCGGTGCATGACCGGCTCGCCGTAGGGCTTCAAAGATTTGCAAAACCTGTCGCAACCTGTGCTCACTATCCAACAATACCATTGACGCCCAACCTTGCATCAACAAGTTGTATATTTCCCTATTCGGACGCAGTCCTTCTTTTTTCATGTCCTCAAATAGCTGCGTGGCATTCTCCATCGAAGATAGACCATCTCTACTGGCAAGGATGTGAAGATCCAACACCACATAGCATGCATCTGCATCCTGGAGCACCCTTCGATATCGCATATTATCCACGATTGTTGTCCACTCCTGGTGCAATGTCCGACGTGATGTTGCGGCTTCTCTACGCGCTAGGGATTCAGTCAACGCCGCACGCAGTACACGTAGCGTCCCGCTGTCCAGTTCTTGATACAGCTGGTCACGCTGCCGCTGGGTTATCAACATGGTGCGAAATACTGCTTGGCCCTGCCTTCGTATCGTCAGCGCTTCGGCCAGCTTACCCTGGGTCTGGATGGAATCGAAAACTGCTCTTGTGGCCATGACTAACAGGTCTTGACGCTCTGGGTCAAAAAATGTGTCCTCTTTTGGCTGCGTGTCTATCGCATGCAGTAAAGCAGAATATGCCGAGACGCATTTCTCATGACGGTCTCTTACTGAGGTACATCGGAGCAGGGCAATCGTGCAATATGCCCAGAAGTCACAACTGATTACAGAGTCGGGTGCAGATGATATCCCAGACGAAAGTTCTTCCACTTGATCCAAGTTACCCCAAGCCTTTTGTCGGTACGGTAGATATTAGTACTCAGCTTTTAAAGTCCCAATCGCGCAAGCACATGGTATCACTAGCGACTTACCAAGATCTCCAGACCCAGAATCTTGGTACTATCCACCTTCCCCTGCAAGCGCTCTAGAACTGTGAGGGCTGCCTTCACGTAACGTCGTTCATTCGCCATCAGCAATGTCTTTGCAACGACAAGATAACTGTTTCCTGTAAGCGACGATCCATCCCCTGCCTCCTTCTCCAAGATTGTCAAAAGCCTCACAACTCTCTCAACTGCATTTGGACCCTTAGCGGCTGCCTTCAACAGTGTAGTATAGAATTCCTTTGACAGCGGGATTCCTTTGAGCTTCATTGTTTCCAGTAACCGCGTGGCCGTCTCCAAGTCACCCAATCTCGAGCATGCTTCTAGTACCACTCCAAACAAGTCCACTGAAACATTTCCACGATGGGCTGCCCGCTTGAATTCGAGTACCACGCCATCATAGTTCTCAGCTGATAGCAAGGTCTGCATCTTTTTTAAACGCCGCATTTGCCAATCTTCGGAAACTATAGAGGCTAACAGAAGCAGATTTAATGAGCAAATATAACACTGCGACGGTAATGGAGTAGACGCTCACCTTCCATTACTGGCGTCAAGGAGGCGACGGCCGCATACGGGCGGACGACAGTTCTGTCATGTCGGGCAAGTACCGACTGACGCCCTAGGTGACTTTGACGACTTCCAGCAAGCAGACAGCCCGAGGGCCTTCGAGTATTGAAAGGGAGAAGAGATGCAGCTTTTCGTCCCCCAAGACAACTACTTGCTTTCATCCTTCTTCCCCAGCAGGAGCCAAGCAACAAAAAGTTCGGAACTTTGATGCCGAGCTGGATGCCCAAGTTCTTCTTGCATCCCGTCACGTGGTAGCTTAGCTCAGCATCGGGCCCGATCAACGATTTCGAATGCCCGTTCGCTGCTGCAAGCTTGGATGCAATATACAATGGCTGAGGAGGAGGACCAGCTCTCACTCGCCCGTCTCGTTGCACAATTTCCTCTAGTGGATCCGGACATTCTCTCTGCAGTGCTTCAACGCGTGGACTATAACGTCGACGCTGCCATTGAAGCACTGGAGAGAACGATGCTCCACAACAAGGGTGATAATGCCAGACGTACGGAAAAGGGAAAGCGCTCGGTTGGATCTGCGCGCGGGCGGTCAACTGACGATTTTGGAGGTCGTCCGCTGACAAGTCGATCCAAGCAGCGGTTGGAACAGTCAGATGAAGCTCTTGCTAAAGACATGCAACAACGGGTCAACCGGCTTCCTAGTGCGCGAAGGCGTCAACTGGAGGATCAAGTATCAGAAGATGAGCTCTTGGCTCGAGTAATTGCCATAGAAGAGGATGAAAAGTTTGCAAGAAAGTGAGTCCGGGAGAGTTAAGTGATCGGTCAAAACTTGGCCGCTGGATGGGGGTTTAAGATTCTTTGCTGATTGAACGGAAGTCATTGGAACTTGCTCCCGATCCTTAAAGGTTACAAAGCGATCTTGAAGCTGGGTTAGATCCTCCAACACGACCCTACAGCGGATTGAGAAGTCAACTACCAACCAAATCAGAAGGGGCGCTGAACGAAATCGGTGGCGACAGCTCAACAAGACCTCTGGCGGCAACACAGAACAGCCTTTCGCGCGAAATGATGAGCCAAAACAATCTAGCTATGGGTCGTATTCCACGACGTGAATCAATTAGCAGGAGCGGTGGATTATCTGACCTAAGGACAGAGGAGAGACCGGAACCAGTCGACGAGGTAATGTGAATAGAACGTTTGGCCTTTTGAACCATGCTCACTAGTTCACATGAAAACGCAAATTGTACAGGCAGCTGCAAGAGCAACGGCATTAAAAGGCAGTGTTCCAGCGTCAGCAAACCTTTCAGCAAATCTGATGTCAGATGTGAACGTCAATTCCACGGGATCTGAGGCGGAACCTACAGCGTTCTACTCGGCGCATCCTGAAGATAGTCATCCTGAGGATAGTGACGAAGAATTCAGCGCCCTCATGGCGAAAAATACCCAGTCTACTTCAGGGTCATCTCAATATCTACAGGACGCTATACAAGCCCAACCAGAGTCCCCGCCTCCACAACGTAGAGCCATGAGGCCCGAAAGTGCACGGCGCTCCGCAAAACGGCACCAACCGGTAAAGGAGATCTTATTCTACAAATTTATGTCATAATATCTCAAACTTTGTACCCAGCTTCGCCAAGAAGAAGAAGAATATCAGGATACCAACACCGATATAGCCATTCATCGTATACAAGACGATAGGCAGACAACTTTTGGGCTAGCAGACCCGCAGCCACTTCCGAAAGAAAAGCATCCATGGCCTGCACGCTCCGACAGTCTGGGCTACCCAACCACGGACCAGGATGACGATGACGATGACGACCATTTGCGCAATACAGACATTATCTTTACCGAGGCCACCCGCTCAACATCAGAGACTTCCGCTGTATCGAGCTCCGGCGGTACGATTAATGCAGAATTGGAAGAGCTTTTTACTTATATTGCGGGATATGAACCACAAACGTTTGAGCTCAACCCAGAGCTGAAATGCTTTATCTTGGACTACATGCCGTCCATTGGTGACATTGATCCAATCATTAAAGTAAGTTTGCAGGCCTTTCATTTTGGCCTTCTCATAGCATCTAAACAAGCGTTTTTTGCACACCACAGATTCCGCCTCCATCGCGATATCCAGATGATCCCTCTAAACCAGTGAATGCTCAAAACCTATCGTCATTGGGAGCAACAGTGCTCGATGAACCTAATATAGAGCAATCTGATCCGGCTGGTATGTTGTGCGAGTTGAACAATTCAAAATGTTACAAAAAGACCGTACTCACGCGTCCTATATCGCCAGTCCTGGACCTTCGTCTTCGTGCTCTTCAAAAAAGCGAATCCGCAACCCCTAAACTGACACCATCCAAAATCCGGTCAATACAACTGGGTCCGGGAAGATCAGCACCCGACGGGCAAAAAGCCTTGTCGCAATGGATTCAAAATGTTTACAATCTTCACCTACAGACGCCACAGGATAAGGTGGAGTACTTTAAGCGAATGCCGGATGTCGAGAAGGTGATGGCTCAATGGCCCGACGTGGTTGAGGAAAGCTTCAATTCTGGAGAGGTTTGTTCCGGCAGGCCAAAAATGCAAGATGCAACACACGTTGCTAACACCCACACACACACACATCTCATAATAGATTCGGGTTCCACCAGCCGAGATCGACCTGTCTTTGCGCGACTATGCCCAGCTAGCATGCAATATGGTGGACATACCCGTACATGTTTCGTCAAAAGAGAAAAAGAAGAAACCCAACGAAGGCCGCACGTATATCGAATCTCTTCATGTGCTGTTCACACTATACGCCGAATTTAAAAATTCTCAGCATTTCGGGCATCGGCAGAGGGTCGCTGTGGCGGCCGAAGGTGGTTCCTCAGATTAAGCCATAAAATATATGCTTTCTTTAAACGTATGTTCATTTTCAAGTCTCATTGTAACACCCAACAAAAACAAAAAAGTTGAAGACTGAAAAGTAAAAATACAAAGTACAATTCCTGGTACTGTCCAATTTACAAGGATAATGTCCGGCAGAGGCAGAAAAAATATAGGAAAAACACTGACAAATGAAACTGTCAAGTCCGCTCTGATGTCGTTTCCATCCTAGCACAAACGGTCTTACTGCTCTACATATTCTCCTACGCCATTTGGTAATTCTACAGGGAATGATCTTGGATACGGTATGCTAGGTGATTGCCCGACCACAGGACTGAGATTGTCGAAATCATTAATCCCACTCAGCAGTGGTAATATTTTCCCTTCCACACACATATGAGGCTCTTCCAACCCGCTCTCAAATGCTAGTGTCCGTTGTGATGCCGGTCGTCCGGTCTGCGGACTCCAATATGCTGCTGAAGTGTAACCGCCTATATGGACGCCAGGCATCGCGGTCGTGTATCCCGGGTATACAGAATCCCAGCTGGATACCTCTGCACCCGCATTAGCACGTAAAACGTGCTGATGTCGTAGTATATTGACCGGCTCGGAACTCCGCCGGTTCATTCTAAGCCTTTGAAAGTGTTGGAGGTCAGGCTTGGACTGTGGTTCTTGCAGCGGTTGGGGAATTTGAGACTGCTTCTGACCGTAAGAATCGTAACACGGGCCCAGGCATGGCATGTCTTTGTTGCATAGTCTTGAGTACGCCGTCATGGGATATTGTGGAACCACAGCGACACCGGTTTCGCAGTCCGCATAGGTTTGCGGAGGTGTCAATGATGCACTCGCATAAGCGATTTCGTTTGACCGTCCATAAGTACAGTCCTCCATAATGGGTTGCAAGGACGGCGACAGTTGAGGGGTTTCTCGCGACGTACTGCCGTCATCTGTTGCTGGTATAGTCATGTTCATAAATGAGGCAAGAAACTCGGGTGGGCATGATCCGCGACGTGCGCCACTCCAAGTGGGCGTATCTCCAGAAAAATGAGGGGAAAGTACTGATGGTGAAGGATGCTGTAGTCGATACACCGGAGCGTAAGCACCAGCACTGTAAGGTGCATGGGCGCTCTCAATCCTTCCTGTGGGCGCAGTTGACGTTGCAACAGGTCCCGGTGTTGGGCGCTCTGGGATGGTTATGGTGAGCGCACGTTTTCGCTGGCGATTCGTGGATGGTGGGCCCCGGCCAACGACGGCCAGACGAGTGGGTGATTGTGAGGGATGTCGGATTTCTGGAATGTGAGACGCTGACTGTTGTGGGTGCGGGACGTACTCTAGGGATGTCCCATGAAATGGATGGCCACTCTGCTGAGAGTCATCTTGCTCATCCTTTGATAAGGATGAAGCCAACGTCTCTTCATACGTGCCGTACGGCTTGTATGGTTCCGGCATTGACACAGCACGGTTGCGCATGGAAAGTTTTGGTGGCAGGCGTCCGCTAGAGTCAAGACCACGTTCATCAATATCAACAGCGACTAAACTTGGGACGTCCGCTGTCCCAAAGGGTGGCATCAATCCAGCGGCGGCTGCCACAAGGTCGAATTGCAGCGAGTCCTGAGGTGCAGCTACGGCAATATCGTCGAGAAATTGATAGGCACCGTCGTAAGGAGGGGACACATGGGCAAACTGAGTTGTTCTCTGGATCTGACCAACTGATCCAACCTTTGGAGGACTTGATTCCACACTGCGAGGAGAAGACTTTATGCCTGGATCAAAAACCGCACCACCTGAATCGGACCCACTCTCCATCATATTTGGCGACGAGCTCTGTTCCTTTGTGGTCTCTGCACTTTTCTTAAAAGCCGCTTTTTCCTTTGCACGGCGATTTTGGAACCAGATTTGGACTCCTCTTGGCGTCATGTTCAATTGACGTGCTAGCAGTTGTCTAGTTTCCGCATCTGGTTTGGTATTATCACGGAAATTTGCTTCAAGGACTTCCAGTTGCATTTTGGTGGTCTTTCGACGAGTTTTATGAAAGAACGGATTGTACGCCTATCGGAACCGAGATGTGAAAGTACAACAAAAAGTAAGCAACGCTGTAGATATCGCCTAAACAGAACGACGGGAACACTTGCATGTTGACGGAAGTCGCCGTACGGCAATGGGTGGAAAGTGTTGTAAAATGGTTCCATGTACGGTGTATTTCCGTCAGAGTGAACGTCAGACGCTGGCAAATCTGGCAGGCCCTCCATCCTTCATGTCAAAACGTCCAGTTGAAAATGCCCCCAGCCTCTTCGCTCGATTTATATTTTTTTTTTTTTTGGTCGCTGTCACTGGCTAAGATGAAAATAACAGAAAACCTGCTCTCTCTCGACCCCAGCAAGCACTGCTTATATGAACCTTTAGGGCGGAAAATCAGGACTTTTGGTGCTGCTGAATGGGGGGGATTGGGCTAAAATGGGTTAAAGCAAAAGGAACGAATAGTTAGATGTTTGCTGTACCCCAGGGAGTTTCAAAAAGTACAAGTTGGAAAACAGTGAAATTTGGGATTCGGGATCGACCGTCTCCCAAAAGGACCAAGAACTGGATTTCCCTCCCACCTTCCTTCCATTTGCATTTTAGGGTTGAGTGCAAAAAGGTGTTCAAAGCAGCGACAGGTTGGCTGCTTCGCCTCTTCAGGGGGAGGGAGGAATCGGTTCATTGGAACAACAAGCTAAAAGCCGGGGTAACGGGAAAGTGGACAAGTCGCAAGTTCTTTTCCAATGGTAGGACTGTTTCCCTTGTGTCAATATCAACGGTCCTTTTAGTTGTTGATGCCCCCAAAATGCTCCAACTCTTTACTCGTTACATTTTGTCCAGTTACTTGTACTGCAAAACAAGTAACTCGATTGTACCGCTTTTGAACACTTGTCAAAACAACAACACCGCTTGAACAGCTGGCCAAAAACAAAAAAAAATAAGAACACTAAAGTGTCCCTTGGCAATATGCGTTGCACGACAATCATCCTAAACAAGATTATTATCTCGAGTAACGTGATGTCATGTACGGCTATTCAACAAAACAACCAGAAACTATCGGAAGCAACCAATGACGAATGGGTTGTGGGGGGTATTCAAAACTATTTTGCCATGTGAAATATTAGCAAGACTCATTGGCAACTCTTAAACAGTCCAACACGGCAAATGACCCAAGCATTTTATTAATAGGCGGGGGTGACAGGTCTTGGGCTTAATTTGGTGGCATTTTGCTGAGGCAAACGAACTGAGCATGGCGCTGCAAGTGGGTCTTTTGACGTGATCGCTAAAGGAAAGCAAAGCAAACCCCCCCCCCCCCCCCCNNAAAAAAGAAAACAAAAAAAACCCCCCCCCCCCCCCCAGCCCGCACTGAACGCTGTCGCTCTTCCTCATGCTCTTTTTTCTTCATCTTGCTTTGAAACCAGGTGACATTGTCGTTTAAAATCCACGTACACACGAGTAACTTGTGTGTGTGTGTGTGTTGCTGCATTCGCCTTGCTTTCCTTGTGCGGAGTTGGTGCATCCTGCCCATCAGAAGGTCTGCGTTCCATTCAACTGGATTGCATTAATTCATCGTCATGCACTTTGCAATACTATGGTGTATCATCTATGCATTTCCAATTCATTGTTTTAGGTGTGTGATCAGGGCGATATTCTTGCGATCCATGTTGTGCATTCCAGCAAGTTCCCATTTTCAAAAGTTATAGTTCTACATGACTTGCAGATTTCAGCTTGGAACTGACGCTGTAGTCGTGCGGGAGGAGAGTTTATAGTGCTTCTGTTCCCTCATGCAATCCAACAACAGACAAAAGGGCTGGTGGGTTTGCAGTTGATTGCCAAGGTGGATTTTGCCAGTGAGCACAATGTTGCAACTTGCAGAAGATATGCACACTTGTGATGAACAAAAAGGAAGCAGAGAGAATGCGGTGCAGTGAACAGAGATGAATGGACAAGAGTTGCAAAGCCAAAAAGCTCCCCACATCTACTAACCAAATGAATGACTCAACAACGTGGCGCGGGGGAGAGCATGGGCTGGTTCAAGCACGTCGTCAAGATTCCGATTCACAACATACTCATCTCGCTGCAAAGCGATACACAACCACCATGTTAGCAGGAAACCTTTCACCCACGGCAGACTGGAATCTCCTCCATGACAGATTTTACTGGTAGGTCTTTTACAACTTTTTGCCCGTAGGTAAGAGAACGTGTCATTGTCTAAATTGGGGCGGTAGCAAGCAGGAAACGTATCTCATGCTCTGGAAGGACATGGAGCTCTCCAAGTTTATCGTTGCTGCCGCTCCTTACGGAGGTCCAATAGGTAAGGCTTTTTATGTCAGTAGCTAGTAAAGTTGGTCCACACTCTTTGAAGGACGGGAGTTGAAATACGTGAATAAATACAAAAAGTGGCTATCGATTTTTTCACAATGTCAAACTTTTCCTTATGCTCTTGTATTCTCATGCTTTCAGCAATGATACGAGACGATAAAAAGATTCTATCGCTGCAAAATCAAACAATAAAGCCGGTTATGCACATTTACACATCCTCTGGGAAGCTCATCAATCAATTCCAGGTGAGCTTCCCATGTATTTCCCTAAAGTCCAGAAACGCTCCTTGTTCTGTTTCTAATGTCAACGCATTGTCACCAGTGGGATAAAGGTCGAATCGTGGGCATGGGATGGACAAACACTGAACACTTGATATGCGTTCTCGAGTATGGCGCTGTCAGGGTGTATGATATACACGGGGAGTTTATTCAATTCTCACTGGGACAGGTGAAGCATTTTGGTCGAACTAGAGACCGAGGATACAGTACAGTACTGAGTAGCTGTGCTCTGTTCAGGACGCGAAAGAGTATGGAGTGCTAGAATGCCAATTGTGGGAAACTGGCCTCGTGGTTCTTACTGGGAACTATAAAATGATTGCGGTGACAGACTTGGAGGAACCAAGGCCCAAGCAACTAGCAGATCCTGGTACGTAGGAGAAAGGATATTGGCATTTGTTTACTTGCATCTTGGCAACATGTGAAGACAAACAGCGTTGCTAACTGATAATCCAATGCAAAGGTCTACATCAGGCACCACATTCGTGGACCATCATACCTCCAGAATTCACGTTGAGCAAACATTTAGAAGTCATCATTGCTGTAAATGCCACGGTCATGGTTGCTGATGCCTCCAGTGTTCAAGATCAGGTACAGCTCATTGCAAAGATTGGGAGATTTACAAAGACCGTCGGCTTCTCTTGCGAAAACAGATTCTTTAATACGTTTTTCATATCCACTCCAGATGTTGTCTCAGGGACCATTCAGTAGCATGTCAGTATCGCCTAATGGAAAGTTCTTGGCTCTGTTCACAACAGACGGACGGCTTTGGGTAGTCTCCACTGACTTTCAAAAGAATCTTGCCGAGTTTTCTACCAATTCAAGTACACCGCCGGTGCAGATGACCTGGTACGTGCCAGACGATTCGACGATTCGAACGAATGGGTTTATGTGACGTTATTATGTGCCTGTTGAATCAGGTGCGGGACCGATGCGGTAGTGCTTCATTGGCCGGACACAGTGCTCATGGTGGGTCCTTTTGGAGACTGGATAAAGTAAGTTTCAAAACTTTTCAACTAGCCGTATGGTGCGTAGAATAGCTTACATAAAAGTCAGGTATTCATATGAAGGCATCGTGCACCTGGTACCGGAAGTTGACGGCGTCCGCATCATGAGTGACGAGAGATGCGAGTTTCTACAACGTGTGCCAAGTAAGCGCAGTGTGAACACTCTAGATGAAACGTCCAAATGTGGATCAGAAGATTAATCTGTGCAAATGCCAGCTGCGATTGAAAGCATTTTCAAGATTGGTTCTACTGCCCCTGGCGCGATTCTGTTTGATGCATTGGAGCATTTTGAGGTTAGTACCAGCACTTTTTAAATTATACGCTGCCGTTGCTCTTCCGTGTGAGATATTCAAAAGACTCATGTTGCGGTTTTGGTGTTTTAGAAAAAAAGCCCTCGCGCCGATGAAAACATTCGCAATATCAAGCCCGAACTAACGGAAGCCGTTGATAGTTGCATAGTGGCCGCTGGCCACGAGTTGCATACCGGACGGCAACGGGCTTTGCTTCGGGTATGATATGAGTTGACTTTATATAATTTTCTCGCAGTTCTCCCAACATACCAGATTTTCAGGCCGCGAGTTTTGGTAAATGCTTTGTGGACTCTTATAATGCAAACAGATTCGTCACCATGTGTCAGACGGTGCGCGTCCTCAACGCTGTAAGACATTACGAAATTGGTATACCACTCACCTACTCACAGTATGTTAGATACGTTTTATTTTGCGTATGCGGGGATGGACCTAACGGCAAATGAACGTAAATAGATATATGCGATTAACGCCTCAAGTATTGATCAACCGATTAACCAACAGACACCATCACTTACTTGCGCTCCGCATTTGCGAGTATTTGGGAATGAATCGGGACAGAGTTTTGATCCATTGGGCCTGCGCAAAAGTACGATCAGGAGTGGCAGAACTCGGGGAGCGACTTTTTGGTCTTACTTGTATTCAATTTAGATCAAAGTTTCTGTCGACGACGAAGAGACACTTTGCCGCTTAATTGTAGAGAAACTAGGGGGCCGAGATTCGGGTATCGCGTATACGGAGGTGGCGAAAACCGCATATGAAACTGGACAGACTAGGCTTGCCACCAAGGTTTGTACAAAGAAAAAAAAAGACTTTTCTGGCAGCATAAGGCTCATTGCAGGACTGGTTGTCAGCTTCTAGATTACGAGCCACAGGCAGCAAATCAAGTACCTCTCCTAATGAGTATGCAGGAAGACGAGCTTGCAATGATCAAAGCCATCGAAAGCGGTGATACGGATCTTGGTAAGTCCATTGGAATTTGCTCTCACCAAGGATCGTTTGCTTAAAGAGAGCCGATCTACCAGTCTACCTCGTCATGCTTCATTTAAAACGCAAACTCCCGCCCGCTGACTTTTTCCGCATCATCAACGGCAAGCCGCTCGCATCTAGTCTTTTGGAATGTTACAGTAGAGAGCAGGACCGCCAGCTTTTGCGCGACTTTTATTATCAGGATGATCGAAGGGTCGAGAGTGCGAATGCGGTCGTGGTGGAAGGTTATGAGAGTGGCGTAAGTTATGCAATGTCCGGGTTGAAAATTGGTGTGGGGAGCAATTTAGCTGAAGCTGTCGCCATGGTCTTAGGACATTGCGGAGCGCATTAACAAATTCAAGGTTGCTACAAAGCTATATCAAGATGATAAAGAGCATCTCTTTGAAGCAAAGGTAATAATATCTACCCATCGTTGAGTCCCACGTTATATTATCATTGACAATTCAATCAGGCGACAGATGATCAAGTCAAACTCTTAAATCTTCAAACAACGCTCGAACGCGATACCGCGCACACGTTTTTGGATCTGACCATCAGCGAGACGATTTCAAAGTTGTTAATTTTAGGACATGGAAATAGGGCCGCAAAGGTTAAGGCGGATTTCAAGGTGCCCGAGAAAAGGTAAAATTGGAAGGGTTCATGGAGATGTTATGATTAATGCTGATCTGCTGGCTTTGCAAAAAGGTTTTGGTGGCTAAAGGTTAAGGCGCTTGTGCAGGTGAGCGCTACTGTCGATACTTTGTGATTGGCTTGATCTCACATTTATCGAATTCTAGTCCAGCAACTGGGACGGGCTAGAAAAGGTAAACCGGCATGCAATAGCGAAGCTATTCACTCATATGCGTCAAGTACAGAATTTAATGCTACCCTTCCACCCACCCCTCTACCAGTTTGCTAAAACCACCACAAAGTACGGATGCACGGGTATCGTCGATACTCTTCTTCGGGCCAATATTCCGGCTGCAACAGCTCAAGCACAGAAATATGTCCAAATGATGGTAAAAGCGGGGGGACAGCAGGAGAAGGAGGCACAGCAGTTTTTAGACACATTAACACGAAGTAGTCCGGGGAGTTTGAGTCTGGGAAGCTCTAGACGGGGTTCAGTGCGTACTTGAGCAGAGTTGTAGCGGCTCGAAATTATCCCTCTTCCATATTCGTTCGGCCCGATGGAAACTCAATCTTCGACTATACCATCCCCACCGCCTCCTCCGGTACCGAGTGGGAAAAATACGGACACATCCAGCGATTTGTCCACGTCGAATTGTTCCTGGGTTGTTCTTTCTGGGATTGGGAGCTCGAGGTGGTGGGCAGGGAGCGGTTTATTGAAGAAGTAGGGTTCGAGCAGGGCCTGTTGGTAGCAATGCACCATGTTGGTGTTAGTCGTCATTGTAGAGTAGAACCGAACCGTGATGTGCAACAGCTGACCTCCTTTGCTGGGATACGATGTTTGCAAGAGTATACGAGGAACTTTTTCAATAATCCTACCGCCTCTTGGGATGCGTCTGGGCATACACGTTCTAATGCTACAGCGGGCATATTTGGGAATTGAATCTTGTTGTAATCTGGCAAAGTTTCAAGGTCCTACGTATAGCTGAGAAATGAGATGCAACACAATGAGAGAAATGCAACGGTTCTGTGCTGTGCTCACCGGCCAGCTCTCCTTTGTCGGCGTCCCCAATATACTCAACACACAATACAACTGGTCAATATCATTTTGACCCGGGAATAGTGGGGAATGGTTCAATAGCTCCCCAAATATACACCCCACAGCCCACAGATCTACTCCTGCATCATACATCCTGGCCCCATACAGCAACTCGGGTGCTCTATACCATCTGGTCGCTACTTGATGCGAATACGGGCGTTTGGGGATCTCCTCGCCTGCATATCGATGGACCCTTGCCAGCCCAAAATCCGCCAGCTTAAGAACACCCGTCGGCGAAATGAGGAGGTTGGCAGGCTTCAAGTCCCTATGCATGATGTTGTTCTCATGACAATAGGATAACCCTCGCAGAAGCATGAGCATATATGCTTTTACTTGAGAGGAGGTGAGGGGTGTTGTGCGGAGGATGTGGGAGAGGTCTGAGAGCATGTACTCAAAGACGAGGACAAAAGAGGGACCAGAGGGGTGCACGGAAAGGAGTTTGACGACCTAATATTACAAGTCGGCAAAGTTTGCGTAAAAGAAAGAGATTTGACAGACGTTTTACATTCTGATGATCAATCTCCTGCAAAGCCTTGATTTCTCTCAAAATCGTATTTGGAATCCCATCTTCCAATCGTCGCAATGGGACTTTTTTAAGCGCAACCACTAGACCTGTCTCGATGGATTTGGCTTTGAGAACCACACCGTGGGCCCCTTCGCCTATCTGTGCTTGTGTAGAGGAGATGAGCTGGCTGTCAAGGTTGTAGGAGATGGATGTGTTTGCAGATGACGTACTTTGCCGAGGATTTTGTATCGGTCCATATCAGTTTTCGTTCAAGGCAATGGGGCAACAGACAAGGCAGTTGCTTTGATCACGTACACGACGCGTTGGGACCAGATTCGCGCAAGGCAAACCTCAGCAACCAAAAGGAATTCCGTACCAGCCGTCAAACCGTTTGAAAGGACATTCTTCATGATATTGGGTTACGATTTGGACTCGCATCCGAAGGAATATGACTTGCAGCATTGTGGCACATTTACTAATATTGCAGCTCGCCAGGTATAGATCAGTTTTCACGGTTATAAATGACACAGTCTTGAAAACATGCTTCCAATGTCATATTCAATTTACTTGAAATTCCAATGCTTCTTGTTGTCTGTACGCTCAAGGGCCCGTGAATGTTTAGCGTTAAACCCAACTGATTTCAGAGTTCTAGCCATGTTTTTTTTTCAATCTTGAATGCGGTATTGCTGCGAAACAACAACAATGAAGGCTGACCTTGTTTAGCTACTCTATTTACGAGATCGTGTCTTTTGGAAGCGTTTCCGGGGTTTGGACGATCTTCAATCCGCATATTTTCATGCTGTCGACCACAACAGACGGGCAGGTAGAAGGGGGAGGTAGACTGTGACTTGGCAACATGAGCGGGTTTTGTGTCCGCACGGATTTACGTTCAGGAGATGTACATTCCACCAAAAAACTCCAAACATTATTTTTTTTTGGCGAATGTCACGAAGCCAGCGGATGCTCTTCACTGTCTCGTTTAATGCAATCAGCAAACGCATTTATTATTTCCCCCAAGGAACTGCGACGTTTATGGGGAGTCAGTAAACTGGGATTTTTGTTGACGGATTTCAATATGGCTCCCGCACATTTAGGATTACTTTCTTTATTTTTGCAAAAACACACTCCAAAACTTCACCTCTGGTCACAGGACGCAATGCATCCCACTACTGGGAACATGATCCCGAAAAAAGACAACCTTCACCATGTCGTTTACTCCCCATCAACCGACGGGATAATTAAATGACACGGACGGTTCCAACCCCGACTTTTATATATCGTCCACCCTTTTGTCTCCTTACCAGAGATGTTGATGGTTTTTGCACTCAGATTTGTACCCAAAATGCCAGCTAAAACTGTGTTTCTCTGATAATGGAACAATGCAGAGAATGCAGCAACATGGATCGAACAATGCGGTTCACTGAGCCTAACATGCTGCTCCAACAATATAGTATGCCATGTCCGACTGGCACCATTGCACACAGTCCGAACCTGTCGGAAAACATATCCAACATATTGCGGTTTAACGAACAATAAACGTTGCACGATTTGTATCAAATCGCCCTACAAGTCCTTGTCTTGCGCGGCTACGATGCCGGAATGTCAATAGGTTGTTTGTCATTAAACAAGATAGCTCTTGTCAATCAAAAAGAGGATACTCTTACAAGTACCTCATATCCTGGTCGGCGTCTCTTAACACGTTTCTTTGGTTGATCCACGAAAACCTTTGGACGTTTTACGGTGCTCAAGAATGAAAAGGTTTACCAGTGAACCAAAAGCAAAAGTGCCCAACAACAAAGGCTGCCTATAGGTTGAGAGATTTTAATAACTAAATATTGGTTTGTGCATCTCGTCAGATTCCTTTGTAGTTGTTGGCAGCATTCCAAGGAATAGGACCCACTATATTCAGGGGACATCAACGAAAAAACTTGTAAAAAAACTTAAATGCAGAATGTTGTTTGAAAATCAAAATGATTGACTTTTAAGTTTTTGTCTCCCAAACGCCGTTCATCCCCTGAATTCACAAATCACCTATCCAGAAACTAAATGATGGAAATGTCTGCAATCTTTAAAAACTTTCACCCAATAATGGTCCATCTGGCTGCATTGACCAACAACGCATTTGGACATTGACTGAAAACTGGACAGGGGATAGCAGTTCGCCTTTTTATAAATGGGCGAGACAAGACAAACGTCTACTAGAAAAAGGATGACAACACGAAAATGGGTGAGAAAGTTCCCGACAAAAAGCACTCTGTCAAACGATAAAACGCAGAAAACATAAAAAGTAAAACAAAAAGTGTCCCGTCAATTCTATTACAAAAATCCAACAACAAACAAAAACTACTCACCACTACAAATAAATGATAATAATCAGACAAGAAATGGTAAAACCATTTACATCCCACCACACTCAAAAACAAAACCTCTCTCAAATACGCGGAAACGGAAAGTTCTACTCATCACCGCCCTTTAACAATTCCAACCACCCGACTCCACCTCCCCTTGTTCTCCTTGCCCCTCTTGGAAGGCGCACCGGTAATTGCAGCATCATCGACACCAGTAACGCCAGCAACATGCTGAACGCCCAAGACTTTAAATCCGGAATGAGCGCTATGCCGCGGTGGGATGACCACGTTTTTATCGGTTTGGTTGGGGGGTAGGGACCACGGGCGGGGGGGATTAAATCTTGAAGGAGGGATAGACTGGTCGAGCCAGGGGTGGGTGTTGACGGACGGGAGTGGGACAGGGGGGACATGCGGCAGGGAAGCCATGTCCCGGTATGAATCTTGGGAATACGGTCCAAGAGGTGCCATGCCTTCTTGAGGTTCACTGCGGGTGAGGTGGGCCGATGCGCCTGAAACAAAGGACCAGGGAGATGCGGATCTATGAGGAGGATGTTCCAATATTTCTCCGGCGGCGCTGGATCGGGACGAGACGCTGGCTTGGACGGATGTGTCCCGTTTCGGCCAGGCAGGTGTCGGTTGCCGATGCCGCAGAGGTCGTGCGGGTTGCTGGGACATGACAGGATACGCGTCCGCACTATGTTCCACTCCACTCGTAGGATGGCCATCTTGACTCATATCTACACTCGACGCGGTTCGCAAAGGCCATGCAGCGTCGTTCTGTCCCTCCCCGCCATCGCTGTACGTGCATCCAAAGGTATCCCCCGAAGCAGTCGACCCCGTCACAGACCCCGTCACAGACCCTGTCACCGAGCCTACTCTACCACCGTCGACGGGTTGTACATTCGGCCACGGGTGCTGAGGCGCCCGCACGGGTATTCCACTCCCTTGACCAACCGATTCCGTTCGCGCCGAGTACTCGAACGACGCACTCGACGAAGTGAACCCCCCATGCACCGGTTGAGGTACATACTTCGCCAAAGGCTCAAACCCCCCATGAGCCGATTCAGGCACATAATTCGCCAAAGGCTCAAACCCCCCATGAGCCGGCTCAGGCACATAATTCGCCAAAGGCTCAAACCCCCCATATAACGAGCCAGAGGAGGAATACGACCAAGTATGCTGTGGTTGGGACGGGGTTGAGGACGCAGCGGCCGTTCTCACCAAATCGTCCAACATGTGATCATTGCTCGTATAGACCCAAGTTGCGGGTTGGGAGACAAACGACATGGGTCGAGAGATGAGGACTCGGCTTCTCTCACTCTCTGGTGATCCAGTCGGTGTGGATATAGACGTTCGTCCCAACTGCTTCGCAATCCGCTCCAACAGATCCGCTTGGGCAGCTTTCCATTCTTCTTCTGTTGTCGCTTTCACGGCACCAGCAGGCTGCGATGTGTTTGGCTCTGGCATGTGCGCATCGGAAACATGCTTCTCATTCATTTGCTCGGGAGACGCTGCCCGTCGGGGTGTGATTGACAGGTTGACGACGGTTGCGGTTGATCCAGAGTTGAAACTGTCAAAACTTGGGCGGTCGGGAATGTCTTGCGATGGGTTGGGCAGGGGTGTGGAAGGACTTGCAGCAGCATCCCTTCGAGACTGGGGAGGAGATGGTGCAACTTGGTCTAACGATGATGGTCTTCCTGGCGTACTCGAGGACTCTGCAATACGGGAATCGACCCGTTCCGGTAGTTGAATTTGTAATATTTTCTCCAAACTCTCTTGCGATGAGTTGGGCCGGGGTGTGGAAGGACTTGCAGCAGCATCCCTTCGAGAGTGCGGAGGAGATGGTGGAACTTGGTCTAACGATGATGGTCCTCCTGGCGTACTCGAGGACTCTGCAACACGGGAATCGACCCGTTCCGGTAGTTGAATTTGTAATCTTTTCTCCAAATTCTCTTTCAACTCTTCATGATATTTCATGACATGATCCTGGATTTCTGCATCACAGGGCATAGAACCTTTTTCCTCCGCTCGATCACTATCAGGATCAACACGTACAGGGGTATTACGCACCCCTTCATTCACAATACCATGAGCTCCGTGCTCCGGCACATCCGGCCCTCCAACTGCTGGCACCGGAGCATCTGGTTCCGAAATCATCGACTCAACCCGGACAGGCGGTGGCGGCGGCGGAGGACGAAAATGACGAGACATTTCACTCAAACTAGGTGAGGAATCTTCCGATTCAGGCGGCATGCCATCCTCTTCCGGGGATAATACCATCGACACCGTCCTAGGTGGTAGCATGTCCATCTGTTCCGGTCGTTCACCTCCTATTTGATTCGTTGCACGCGCCCCCGCCATACCCGACGAGGTGAACCGTCTAGCAGAGCTAGCGGGGGTGTTCCGTCCACCACCATGCCTATGCATCACCCGCCGCACGCGCGACTTGAAACGCGCGACGCTTGATCGACTTGCAGAAACGGTTTCCTTGGGAGTGGCAGCATCGGTCGGTTGAGTGGGGAAATCAAACTGATCAGACTCGGGGGGCGAGGAATCCAAAGTAGGTGGGATTGGCCACATTGGAATATCTGTAAGAACATTTTCTTCCCTATCCTCCGTGCGCCCCTCATCCAAACCTTCTTTTAAATTGACTACGCGTAATGGGAGACGTGGGGCCCAGGTCAGGGTTCGCATGAAAACAGGGGACGCTTCGCACCCAGCTAGTGCACCAGCAATGGAAGGTGAAACTGTGCCCGTGCGCTCGAACCTCTCTTCCTCTTCCTCTTGTGAAGGCGGTTCATCCGGGTATGTCAATCCATCGGTAGTAATCGTTGGATAGGTGGTCGGAGAAGGTACGGTAGGGTTCCGTATCTCCGATGCGACGGGAGTCACAAGTGCCGCCAATGTATCTGAAGATGTCAATGGCAGAGATGATTCAGCTGGCTCAAACTGCTTGTCTTCCAGAGCGCGGTCATCTCGACGGGTCAATACACCATTCGCTATAGGCCCTTGCGGCTGCCAGGGCTGACTGAATAGATGCGTGGTGGGGTCAGCGTCTGTACAAGGAGGCCCGTCACTCTGAGAAATTGTCTCGACCGCCACCGTTCGTTCACCTTCCACCATCGACGCAGCCGATACAGCACCCATTCCATGCGTTCCCATCGGACGTGCATCAGGCTGCGGGGGGCGCTCTCGCCATGGAAACATTGCAGTCGGCGATGCCACAAGAGGCGCATCTACCACTTGCGGTCCGCTTTGGCTTGGCGACATCGCAGTGGGAGATGCCACCAAAGTATATACCCCAACTCGTCCACCAGACAACCGATGTAAAGGTTCAGTCGTGTTACCGGCATCCATCTGTGATGTCGATGAGGTCATCGATTCCCTCGTAAATCGTCGCGTATCGATTGAAGTGTACTTAACACCTGTGGGAGAGGGATGACCCACATTCGTATTCTCCTCCTCGTCTAAAAGCGATTCCTTCCTCGCCGGTAAACTCCACCTACTTGCATTCTCAAGCGGAGCAAGATGTGTTGGAACACCAACGGGTTCGCGCTGGGCACCACTCTGGGAGCCAACCATTGATCGCGTGGGGTTCGACCTCAAGTTGGGAAAGAGGTGTTGTGGTGGGTTGTAGATGCGGGTTTTGATGATCAATTCTTGTTCAGTGGCGGGTGGTACATGTTTTGAGGGGACAAATTCGGGGCCATCGGATTGAGAAGAGTTGGAGGAGTCGAGGCCGAGTTCTTTCGAGAGTGTCTCGCCTAGGAGGGGAGATTTGACGACGAGGAGAGGGGCGCCGCTACTGGGCTGGTGGCGGACGGTCCACATTCGGAAGGCGGGGTCATGAAGATGCGGTGATGTACTGTAATTCGGTGATATACTTGAGATTTGCGATTGCTGCTGTTGCTGTTCTGTAGGCGGCTGCTGCAGCTCTTGCTCTCTAGTTTCACGCGGCGATGACGACGCAGATGGACTCACAGATTCCACCTTCCCAGATTGATCAGAGGACTCCACCGACATCCGATTCTCCCCATTCATTTTTTGCCCCTCCTTCTTCTTCTTGCCCCCACCCAACAACACCCTTCGCATCCGACTCTTGGCCCTCAAAACAACATTGCTTTTTGCCCCCTTAGTCGGTTGCCGAATATCGACTACCTTGGGTCTCGGTCGGGGAGGGTAATATACGCCTGCGACTGTTCCACTCGGCCGCAGTGAGGGACGGGGTGGAATGCTCGTGCGGGGGTAAATCTCTTGCAGTGTCTGTGTTGTGGTGATGGGCGGAGTAGGGGAGTCTGATAGATACTCCCTGTACACGCTTGTCGGTCGTGCATAGTATGAAGACATTGTAGAAGGACTATCAGCGCTTGATTGAGATGTCATGGGTCGCGGGTAGGACGCATCGGTAAGAGTCTTCCCTGCCTCTTCCTGCACAGTACTCTCTTGGTTCACAATGCGTAACTTTCCCCTAGGACCCCACGTCCAATCACGTCTCATCAAATCCACTTCGGCACTCTTACGTTCTCCGGTTGTCACGCCAATTGGGATGGCTGTTTCGGATAGGTTGTTGATTTCGCGGGCTGTGCGGGCCGAGTCGTGGGATGAGCGTGTTGGGTCTGGGGTGGGAGGGAATAGGGCGTTGGTGCTGGGAGGTGGGTGGTGTACATTAGAGTGCCCATTTATGTTGTGAGATGGAAAGGTAGGAGATGAGGCATCAGTCGCCTCTGACGCACTACGAACCAGGGTGGGTTGGTCAGCCCTACCCGCAGTAACAATGACAAATAAAGCACTAGCACCCTACCTGTCAGGCACGAGATTATCCAAAGGCGGAGAAGGGGCTCGCTGCATTTTTCCATATGTCGGAACAAGAGGTTCGTCCTCGGCCAACTCCTCCTCCCATGTCAATGGAACGCTTACTCCAGTCTCCGTACATATAGGTTCGTCCGGTTCTCCAGACAATGAATCTGCGCGTGGGACTGTGACCGAGCCGGCGTTGGTCATGTTGCGTGCATCTACATGTACCAAATCCTTGTTTGGCAAGGAAAAAGGTGAACAGCAGTTTGGAGCGGTGTCAATCGAGCGGATGTGGCTGTGCAAAATGTGTGAAATGTTCAATCTTTGTCAAATCATGAACGGACTGAAATGTGAAATGCGAATGGGGTCTTTAACGCAAGTTCGACCTTTGAGGAGCTGTTGAAGTAGTATAGTAAACGGTTTCCTCAAACGCTGTCGTCATTCAAAGAGGTGTGAAATGCTGTCCAGACCCAGAGGTGTTCCAAACTCATTAAAATGGCTGAGTCAAAAATATAGAACACAAGGCTGAGACCTCGCTGGGGTTTTCCACCATGCATTTTTCATGAGTGTCATATTCCCGGTGGGTCTTCACCAAAACAAAAAAGACGTACTCTACATTGTGTTTCTCCTCCCATCTTTCATTTCTTTTTTTTTTTTTCCGTCTCCGCTACCTCTTCCCCAATCACAGCTACTCTAACTCAACTGGGTATACACAAAAAAAAAAACAAAAGGCTAAAAAGCAACCTGCATACAATCCTACAGACACACCAAAAAAAACAATTCTACACAGAAAGCCTCGTCCAAAAAGACCCATACACCACCTCTTTTTTGTTTAATGCCACTTGTTCTTCTTTTTCCTTTACTTGTGTGTTTCTCCATTGCCTTCTTTCACGTTTAACCTTTACTCCAAGGTTATAAACAACCTTCACGATTCACTACTTCACAACGCCAACCGACCCAAGGCCTTCAAAACACTCGCACCCCACATATCCTCCTTCCACAATTTCTCGCTTTCAGAATGCGGAACACTCGAACGCAGTACACGCGAGCCTGGCCTGGAGACGCTAGGAGGTGACACGGGCGCAAAAGAAGGAACCAAAGCAGCCGAAGAAGGGGGAAAAGAGGAAGCCAAAAGCCCCAACACTTGATTCTCATCCAACCCACCCAGTTCCAATCCGGCCTCGGAATAGTCGTCGTATTCATCCAAGTCGAACGGGAGGGCAAACGAGTCTACAGAAGAGGCTTCCGTTAGGGGCGGGATGGGAGATGACGAAGGGAGGGACTCGAGGAGGGCCTCGTACGTTGCTGTGGGCGTGGGTAGACTCGGGAGCAGGAGGGATGGGTGGGAGTAATGGCGGGGTCGCGTCATTTGAGGATGGGTGGACATGGCATCCATGGACGGGGGAAGGGTTTGAATGTATGGAGCAGACCGCGGGCGGGGCCGGGGTCGTGCGGCTGTTAGGGCGTTACGTTCCGCAATGGCGGCGGCCGCGGCTCCAATGGCAGCTGGAGCGGCTGAGCCATGGAGGAAGCGGCATGCGGGGCCCCTATTGCAGATACCCTGAAGCCAGTACCTGCATACACTCCGTGACGAGTTTCGCGAGAGTGGGAGAGTGTGGAAGGAGGAAAAGGTGCCTTGTCCGGCGGATTGGGTCCGGGAATGATTGGATGTTTGGTATGACAGTTGCTGCTGTTGGTGCAATTGTTGTAGTTGCAGCTGCTGGAGTTGTTGCAGCTGCTGAGGCCAACACAAATCCCGAGACCGACAATAGCCAGCTTGATTCTGTTGCAAAGGCGACATTGGCGCTCCCGCTTGTCCTTCATGAATAAACCAGCAAGTATCCCCATACCTACAAAACCCCAAAACATTCAACACTTTCAAGAAGAACAGTGAGACACGAGCAATATCTACTCACCGACATGTTCCTTTTTGCCAAAACCTGCATAACCCACGCACCTCACCACCATATGCACTCAATTTTCTCTCCTGTTGCTGTTGTTGGAGGAGGAGGATGCGCTCAGCATCCACTTCCCTTTCACCCATCACGGGAGGCGGGGCAGCTGGCGGAAGGGGATGCCACGCCGTAGGTACATTGGCCATGTTCTTGAGGCCAGCAGCCTGTGCAAGGAGTTCCTTTATTTCGGGATGCGTCGTGTAATCCATCGCGGTGCCGAGGAGAGCTAGTTACAATGGTTGAGTGGGGTTGCAAAGAGGAGGAGGGGAGAACGACGAGAGTGGCGCAAGTCCTTTTCTTCCCGCCCTACTGTGTTGTGTTTTGTGTGGGTTGGGCGGGAAGGGAGACTGTGGGCAGTGCCATGACGCGCGCAAGATGGGGCCATCTGCCCTAATGGCAACACTCGAAAGCGATGAATGCAGCGACAGCTGCGAAACGCAACAAAGGAGGAAAACAGAAACCAAACACTCGCCAAACATTTCCCACAAAGCAAATGCATTCCCCAAGTCATGAATCCCCAATGCCATGATCGTCAACCATCACCTAACTAAGCCACACACTTACCTGTATGCCTCACATTCGCACCTCGTTTTAACAGTTCCCGGACACACGCAACATGATTGTATTTAGCAGCCTCAATGATCGGCGTCCGACCTACAGCATCCTGCCACTCCATCTCCTTTCGAAAGGCCATATCGCCGCGTTTTTCAGCGTCGTCGAGGGCTCGCCGGAGTGTGGCGAGGTCCCCACTGTTGGCTGCCTGCCATACCGATGACATTGGAATATAGAGCACGGTGGTCCGTTTTTAGTTTCTTTCAGGGTGATAATAAAGCAAGCAGGTGTATGAGGTTGGCGCGTAGTGCACTTGTGTGTGTGGTGTTTGGAGATGTTGAACGGCGTAAGAAAAACGAGATACGTAATAAGAAAAAAAATATATATATAATGGGGTTCCCAAATGTGTTGTGATGTGTGTGGTGTTTTTTGGGGGAGAAGGGAAACCCAAAAGCAATGCACAGCACAGCTTGATTCCCCGTTCAAACAAGTAACCAATCAAAAGATAAGCGGAACACAACTAGCAAGTCCAACAGGTGACCCCATGCAACAAGGAAGAAACTCTCGACACAGATGAACAGCGTAGCCTTTTAAAAACCCAAAACCTGTGTAGGAGGTCGTTACTGTGACAAGTAAAATGCTCGCAACTTGGAATCCTTTACGCCCCTGCACACGCACAGTTAGCCACCTAAAAAAAAAGGGTCAAAGGAAGGCGACTTTGACCATTCGAGCGCGCGCGCGGGTTGCCAAAACACGCTATCGCATCTGTACGATTTATGCCACAAAAGAGACCCAACGTCATCTCACTGTTACGCCTCTCGTTTATAACACTTTTTTACTTTACAGCAACCCCCAACATTGTAAAACGGAATTACCAAAGAAAAAAACAGCCCACTTCCGATGGAACCTGATACTGACACGGCAAGTGTTCAATGCAAGAGAGGCGTTGACATTACTCACGTATCATACAAGGAACGAACGCGGTACCCTCAACGTATTGACGTTAAGCCCTCCAAAACGGCTTGTTACGTTCAGGGGGTGGTAATGCTATGCAGAGCTAAAAACCCTTGTAGCGCCCTGTGGAGTGCCACTTAAAGCAGAGTGACTCACGTGATAGTTGGGGAATCACGGGATTATTACCAGTTGTCAAGAGTCCATTCTTCTGCAAACTAAACCATTCAGACGCCGGCAAAGTATCCTGAAATAAGTATCTATGATGAGGAATAAAATAGTCACTACAAATACACAAGAGGGATAAGATGTATAATAATCGCTAAGGGGGCAGGGAAAACACGCTAATCTACATAATATCTACTGGAGCAAGCCTATCAAAGCAGTCGCATATTGACTCTGCATGCCAGATACCATATTTTGGAACGAATCTGCGTGGTGGTTTTTAAGAGTTTTGAGAAGACCAATGATTTCCGCACGCGTCGCATCCTTGAGTTGATTCTCAGGAGGGCTCAACACTTGGGCAAAGACGTTCAAGAGTGCAGACATGTTTGCCAGGAGCTGTGACAGAAAAGTCTAATTAGCCAACGTAATCACACTAGGGATGAAGCCTCTATCCACTCACGTAAGAGTTATTGTTCTGAAGCAATTGAAGGACACATCGGAAGACAGGTTCATTCTCCTCAAAGTCCTTCTTCAATGGAAGATGTTGCATCACCACAGGGAGAACTTGATCCAGGGGGACAGCGGACGGATTCCGCACAATCATACGACAAACAGCGCCTGCAGCATTATCTGCCATGTTGGGGATACCATCTTGAATTTCGAAAAGGGGTCGGAGAAGCTGTAGAATCTGGGGGTAGAAACTGCAAAGAAAACAAGCCACCATCAGTATGGGTAGTCGCCGGCTATTCAAGTGGCTAACCCCACCTCGTCAAATCTGTCTCGCTCTGCTCAAGTAGCACTCCCACTCCAAACGCTGCATTACTTCGTACTTCCTCCTCTTCGTCTGCAAGCGCACGGATCAAAATTTGCAACATTTCGTTGGTGAATGGTGTGACCCCTTTCTTCAATCCCATAGCGCATTCTGCCAAGACCCCAGTAGCCATGCTCCGATCTGACACCGGGCGTGACTTTTTGTAGTACTTTGCAATCAGCGGGAACAATTGCTGGAAATATACAGAAAATCCAGCTCCTAATGCATTTGCCATGGCTCCCACGAGGTCACAGGCAGAGCTAATGAGAACAGCATCGTATTCTGCTTGCTCATCGTCCTCCTCCACTCGCTGCGGGGTCCGACGCAGCGCGGAACCATCGGACATTTCGTCGTCCAACTCAACGTCAAGCTGACATTTATGCTCCTTTTGTAGCACTAGTAGAACGAGTTCGGCAAGTGATTGTTTCCTGTCTGCCAACGCTCCAGGGCCCATCTCTTTCAAAGCTTCGGTATATTCGTTGAATGCTTGGGCCACGACGCTCCTTTACACCATAGTCAACATGAGATGTGTGGTCCATAGTCAGGCCGCCGCAGATCAATCCCACTTACCGATCGTCTTCATCATCCAACATGTTAAGGATAGCATCTGCGGAAGCTTTGGCGAGACCAGCTACGTTCTCGTGAAGTGGAACTTGTAGAGGTGTCCCAGGTGCCCATTTTGGGGGATTCGACATTTTGTAAAAGGTCAACAAGAAGGACAAGAGGGATCCCACGGCCGACTTGCGGACGCTCTCATGGTAGTGTCCAAGCAATTTGATCAAAGTGGTCACGCTTTCATGAACATACGGCATGAATGCCGCACGACAGGCCTGGAAAATTTGTCCCAATGCATCTGCTGCAGTTTCCTTTTCTTCTGCCAAGGCGTTGTTAAGACTAAACCCAGGAAAGTGGTCATCATCCTCGTCATCCAACGATATAGATTGGTCATCTTCGGCTTCCCCACTCCATTCAGTTGGATTCTTCTCCTCCTCGTTGCAAGACTTGAGAAGTTGCGGTACGACAACGGTTAAAAAGGGAGCAAATTCCTCCTGGGTAATGGTGAAGTAATGACACTGTGAATATAAGAACAGTCACTAGGATTTCCGCAGTGTGCACAAACCTCAAACACCCTAGCCATAACGGAAAAGAAGACATAACTACATTCGCGCAGTCTGTTGTTGTCGAGCTCCAATCCTTGCACTGCTTGACTCATCGTTGCATTCATATGGGGCTAGAGATATACGCAGTATGGTTAACGCCTCATTATCAAATATCCAATCCAATTTGCTACATACGCGGAAGATCTCTTTTCCCACGGCTTCGGCAACGGCACTAACGGTATCAGTTGCAAGACCCCGTAGATCGAGCACATCTTTGTCTGTGATAGCCATGTAAGATTGCAACCGTGCCATAACTTGCGGGAAATAGGGCTGGAAGCTGTCACCGGCTGAATGAGCAGCAGAGCCAATACAAGCAATGACAACGCCTTTGACTTGATAACTGTCACTATCCAGCAAGTAAACAAGCTTTTCCATCAAAGCGGGGAGATACTGGTTGATCTCATCGCCCAGACCCTCCAAAATGGCGTCAAGTGCGTTCGTCGATGATTTTTGCACTTTTTCGCTTGGATCATTCAGCAGATTAAAAATCAACGGCAAGAGTGTCGCATGGTGCTGGCCAATCTCCTCACTGAGTTCCTCTGCAACAGATCCCAGTGCCATGCATGCGGCTCTTCGTACAATATTCTCAGGATCCTGCAATCCTCTACATAGCAACGGAAGTAGGTCGTTGATCTTGCTTCGCATATGATCGGCGCAACCATCTACAAGAACCCCAAAGGCAAGCATCGCCGCCTTCCGGGCCGTGGGCTCCGGATTCTGCATGTACGAGACGATCAGCTGCATACAATCGGGAAACACCTGCTGTGGTGGCAAGTTTGTTGACAGCGAGTTGATAACTTGCAAGGCTAAGCGCCCTGGAGAGTCTTCGTCATCATCCTCTGGCTCTGGCTCCGCAGCGATAGGGAAGATACTGCCAATGATCGGGGATACCAACTTGAGCTTCACAAGTTTATTTTTCTGGTATACGGTACTCCACATCAAGAACGACAAGGCAGACACGCGAGCGGTCCCTCCATAGGCTCTATTGGCACCGATGCCCACAAAGAACTGAATGAGATCCGATATATGCCTGGACAATAACGGCGCTTCGATAACGAGAAGGTTGTCAAAGACTTCAAATCCCTTCACAGCGCTGTCCTCATCTCCTTGAGCAAGGCAGTCACGCAGGACAGCGACCATGCCAGGCAAAAGATCCCTAAATGCCTTAATTTCATTTTGCGCTTGCGGATCAATAAAGTCCGCAATCTTTCCCAAAGCCATCAGGGTCGTCACCCTAACTTCAAGACTATCGGGATCGGCTAAGGTTTTGGAAAATAGCAGAAAGAGGTCGGCAATACGGTCGGTCAGCGTATCCGCGATCACTTCAAACAGCGTATCGAGTACATATACACCGACTTCCCGGTGTCCAACAGTCGCACTTTGGCAACATGTGTAGAGGAAAGTGATGAGTTCTCCCCAGCGCTCTTTGGACAGCTCCACCTTAGCAACTTCAGAAATGACGCGTGCTAATGAGTGTCGCACAGGTTTGCTAGGCAAGAAAAACTCAAGTCAGCTCCCATACCAATGGGCGAAACTGCATACATGCGCCTCAAACCTAGGTTCAATCACAATGATCTCGAGCAATCGCTGTTTGATTTGATTTCTGTAAAGTTCGTCCAACGATTCCCACCAGTTACCACCTTGCTTCCTAACTTGCTTTCGAAGCTCTACGGCAGCAAGTTGACGAAGCTACAGAATGACAGGTGTTATAGAGATCGCGGATGTTCCTGACAATTATTTGTACTCACCCCAATGTCTGGGTGGCGGGAGGCAATTTCAAACAGCGCCGGGATGCATATCACCTTCGAGTAGTACTGACTGCTGAGGGTTGCTGTAGCCTGATAAATGTGTTAGCGACGCGGACATCATAATAGAAGCAGTAGGGAAGCTGTCAGTCATTACCGACTGCAAACGCGCGGTGTCTCCGCTGTTGATTTGCTTGAGAAGCTGTTCAAGTTCTGCAGCAAACGCCTATTCCCACTGTTTAGTAATAGCACCAGTAGTATGAGCTTGAAAGTCACCCCATGCTTTACCTCCATTTTCCCAAGCCAACCTCAAATCTGCCAGAAAGCAACTGTCGGAGGATCTTAAAAGTTTGGTATTGCACGTGAAATGTGTCATAATGAGTCATTCAGCACTGCGCGATCGAACATTCGTCCGAGTTGACAGGTCAACCTCGTAAAGCTTCCCACTGGATTCAAATCATAATGGAAGACGAAGATTCGCCGTCTGGTGGTCCAGAAGCACCATCAAGTCCTCTCTACAGTAATTCTGGCCGTACCAGGGCTGGAAAAAAACGTCGACCTTCCGTCAATGATAGTGATAGCCGGAAGAAACGACGATCCCATGTGGATTACGACAGCGCTTCTTCCAACTCTGACACTGAAAGTGTGACAGAAGAGGTATGTACAGATATATGCTTGAGGTGTTCTGCCTGAAACCTTGGCAACTTACTTCCTGGCTTTATGCTGGTTGCAAATTTCTTTGTGCGGCTCACTAATGGGGTTTGTTTATAAAGCTTTTTACCAAGAATGGAGCGCACGTAAGTACCCTGAAAAGAACCAGGGAGCACAGCTATCACGGACCATAAGATATTATATACAGGAGTTAGACGGAACCGGGACCATCGCACGCGTGGAACTGGTCAATTTCATGTGTCATAAATACCTTGCAGTATCCTTTGGCCGCAAGATCAATTTCGTTGTTGGACATAACGGAAGTAAGAAAGGAATTTTCTGAAATATCCCTAGAAAAAGAAAATGCTAACAGTGTGCTACAGGTGGAAAGAGTGCCATCCTAACGGCACTGGCCATATGCTTAGGAGGGAGAGCAACGTTTACCAACAGAGCAGGGAGTTTGAAGGAATTCCTTCGTGAAGGAAGCCAGTATGTTTAAATAAACTTTTTGGTGGGTATGAAGTTACAGACTGAACCTGTTTCCAGAGTAGGCTCCGTGAGCGTGACCTTACGAAACGAGGGCGAGGATGCGTACAAACCTCACGAATATGGCAACTCCATCACCATCGAACGGAAACTACTTCGGGAGGGCTCAAGCACCTACAAACTGAAGTCAGCTCAAGGCAAGGTTATATGGACAAGTGTCAGCTTTCGTCCTGACCTCATATCGATCCGTATCTTAGGGGCACTCATTTCCACGAAGCGAGATGAACTGGTGGCCATTTGCGACCACATGCAGATACTGGCAAATAATCCTATGACCATATTAACGCAAGATTCTGCCCGGAGCTTCCTCGCAAACAGCACGCCCGTGGACAAGTATAATGTACGTGTGTTTTGTCTCCTTTCCACATGATGACGCAGTCTCATACTTTAATCAGTTCTTTATGAATGGCACTCAGCTAAATCAGCTCAGTGCTGATTACTACATGATTAATGAAAGCGTCTCTACCATCGAGAATGTGCTGCAGCACAAGCGACAGGTGCAGTGCCTGCCCATGATTTGCAATGATTCTTGTCAATCCTAAGTAATACTGATAGGTATTACCGGAAATGAAATCCTCGGTGAAAGATCTCGAGACTACTTTGAAGGTCAGGACGAAATGTTGCGGCACTCATGCATTCTGACTAAAGAGCATCTCTAAAGAATTTGGAGCAAGCGAAAGACCTCGAGGAGCACGTGGAACATTTAAAGAAGCAAATGGCTTGGGCGCAGATTACAGAGGAGGAGCAGGTTGTGTTTCCGACCATTATGTAAATGCCAGGCATGTCCGCTGATTGATGATGTAGGAAGTCGAAGCGAAAAGGAAAGCTGCAGAAAAAGCCCAGCGGAAAGTGGACCTTGTGCATACCAAAATCTCCGACTGTGAGGTATGTCTACTGCAGTGTTGATTGACTGGACGCACGAATTGCTGATAATGAGCACCAGAATGCCTTATCTGAGATTGGGAAAGAAATAGACAATTTGGAAACCCAGATTGCACATCAAACGCAAGCGACACAGCCATTACACGAGCAAAAGCAGCAGATTGTACAAGAGATCATGGCGCTCCGGCAGAGGTTGATGGATTTTGCTACTGAAGAGCAGGAGATGAATACTACGGTGAAAACCCACCGGCGAAATAGAGATGACTTCCGAAGACGAATTGCGGAAGAGATGAAAAAGACTGAAAATGACAGTCGGTATGTCTACGACAAGCGAGCTGGATCGATTCTCATCGGAACTTACATTCAAGTAGAACCACCCGAAAGCAGCAGCTGACTCTAATTAGCGAGCGCGAAACTGAAAAGGCCGTCTTTGAGGAGAAATTGCGTCAGGTACCATCTGCTGTACTCATGTAGCGCAAAACCAATTATTGAACTAGTGACAGCTTCAATTGGAACGAGATCACGTAGAAACGGCCCATGGTGAAGCTAACGAGAGATTGCGGGAAGCGCAAGGACGATTACGACGATTTGACGGTGATATAAGATCTTGCCAAGAAAGAATCTCGGGTCTGTCGCGACAGCGAACTGACCGACTGGTCGCGTTTGGTGCCACTATGGGGAATGTGGTACGGATGGTTGAAGAGTATGAGCAGCAGGGACGTTGGACAGGACGAAAGCCGATTGGGCCGTTAGGTGCGTTACGACTCACTTCCCCATACTTCGCACTGGACCTGTAACACTGCGACTAGGATTGCACGTGAAGGTGCTGCAGGATGACTTTGCTCGCGTCATTGAAAGCTTGCTTGGCAATACTCTGAACTCAATGGCAGTCGAGAATCAAGAAGATCTACTGACTATGCAGAGTATTCTTGATCGTTGCAGATGGTATTGTTGACTGCATCTCTGACGGACATATTATTATACTAATGCGGACAATGTCAGTCCTAGTAACATATTGAAGTATTCAAGACGACCCATTCACTTTACAAGCGGCGAGCCAGACTCCCAATACTTGACCGTTTTGCGTGCTCTTGAGGTAAACACACTTGGTCACTTGTACAAATATATAATCGAAACTGTGCTATACGTAATTGGTGTTTTCTAGTTCGACAACGACATTGTGCGAGATCAGTTGATTTTGCAACATCACATCGAACAAATGGTTCTGGTACAAACTCGTGACGAGGGAAACGCCATCACGGGGAGAAGCTTCCCGCGTAATGTGAGCGGCGTTTTCACCATAGATTGCTTTTCCATGGGTAGTCGCGGCGGTGGTCTTTCGACACAAAGTATAGTTCCGTATCGAGGCCAGCCGAGGCTGGCGGCAGATGTCAGCATATTTGTTAGGTAGCGTGTTAGAAGGTTCTGATTACTGCTGATGACAGCAAGTTCAATTGCTCTTCCCAGACAAGAGGAGGCTCAAATCAATCAATTGCGCGAAGAAAAGGCGGCATGGAAATCGACAGTCGATCAGCTGGAAGATCAGGTGGCTGCCGTGTCTCAGCAACGGCAGAAGCTCAGGGTAAAGTCAAGATACGCATTAAGGCGGCCATTATCCTACCGCTGAATGCACTTTGGTATAAGGCGGAGCAGGTCGCGCTTCACAGTGATGTTGGGAAGAAAGAGACCGAGATCCGGCAAATGCGTGAGGATTTGGTGGTAAGCACTAAAATAGTATTATGAAACAGTCACACACGAGAAACTCATTCAAGTCGCCACAAGGACGACGAAGAATCGAACATTGGGGCTTTGCAAGAGGCGTGCAAGGTACATATATCGATAGATATTGAGCATTCGTTGACTAAAGAAACTGATATTGTTGCAGTATGAAGACGATCAAATAGAGCTCATTCTGCGGCAGTTCGAAGCGCTCGAAGGTCAACGGCGAGAGGTGCAAACAGCGGAGGCGTCACTAAAAGCGCAATTAGCCACACTTGAAGATGAGCGACAGATCATGGTTGAGCGGCACACGGCGCTTTCGGTCAGTTTGCTGATAATTTCACCGATGCCTAGTGCACCACTTACATCGTCCACAGAATCGGGTCAGAGAAGCCGCAGATAAGAAGGTGAAATACGAAAACGATCGTGCGCATTGGGAGAATCAGCGTATACAGTATCAGGAGAAACTTCGCCAGGCTCGAGATGACCTTGACGTTGCGGAAGAGCAGTTGGCGGTTGATACTGGAAAATGCGAACAGTACTGCGAGCGCGTACCTGTGGATAAACCAGCCGATGAAATTGAGCGAGATATCAGATTGTGCCAGGCGCGCTTGAAAGAGATCGAGAAGAAGTACGTTTACCTGTGCGTTTGTACGGTCGTGACATTGGAGTTTACACCTTCTCCCTTTTTGCGTTAAAGGCATGGAAGTAGAGACGATGTATACCATGCCTACGTTAGCAAGAAGGCGGCTTATGTTGCAGCAAAGAGAGAAATACAAAACACGGAGATCCTCATCCGTGAGGTCAAAAACTCACTGCAGAGTCGTCTGAACTCTTGGTCATCGTTCAGACACTACATTTCCATTCGAGCAAAGACTCTATTTGCGGAGCTTATGCGAAAGCGGGGATATCGAGGTCGTTTAGTTCTAGATCACCATGGCAGGAGCTTGGAACTGAAGGTGAGCAAGAATAGCTGCATCGCGCGCAACACCGTAGCGGTGTCCAACCAAGCGATTCTGCCTAGGTACAAAAGCAAGATGATGGCGGTACAGCCGACGGCAGAACAGCAAGTAGCACTTCGAAAGACAAAGATCCTCGTGCCTTGTCTGGCGGAGAGAAAAGTTTTTCTACAGTATGTTTGCTTTTGGCTCTGTGGGAGAGCATGGGAAGCCCATTCCGTGCTTTGGATGAATTTGATGTCTTCATGGTCAGTGGAGCAATGTGGTTACAAAGGTCTTTTGCCTCTGTTGACTGTTGCAGTGTAGGACGCCGTAAACCGACGCGTCAGCATGAAAGCAATGATTGACAATGCTCGAGAACAGGATCGCGCATGTCAGTATATTTTCATCACACCACAAACAATGGGGTAAGTGTTGTTTGTTGAAGCGTCGTTTGGTTTTCGGATTTCTAGAACACCATGGGTCCCTCTTTTCCAGGAACGTTCCCGGATTGGGTGGACCAGACGTCCGAGTCCACCGGTTGCAAGATCCTGAACGTGGACAAACACGCATCGCGGCAGGATCCTGATGAGTAGTATATATAGGTTAAGATCATATAATTTGGTTCTGGGGATATCACCCTCGAATTTCCGCATTTAGACACGAACATCATTGGATCAATATCTCCCATTTGAGTTGTTTGCGCCATTGAAGATAGGGTTCTGGCAGTCGCCCGTGGATATTATGACCAATTGAAATTGTCCAGGAATTCCGTGGATGAAGCCTTTAAAAACTTTAAATTGCACAGTAATGATATTACCCCACATCAATCTCTCGTTTTTGAGCATTACAGGACTCCTACTTCCCTCTTCGTATGACCCCTGGTACCTAATGGGGAAGTGCTCAAGCAAACTGCTATTACCAAGATGGCTGCGAAGGCAACGAACTCGCCCGGGAAACGTAATTGCCCCAGAGTCTCCCTGCAAGAGCGACAGTCATGCTTCACTCGAAACTGCCACATCCAAGTACCCACGCACGCTCAAGACAAGCGCCAGCCACGCATTAAGTGAATATGAGCGGCCCGGTAGCGCTGGTGCATCCAGTTTTCGTTCTCGTTTACGCAGCCATACCAACAGAGAATCCATTGCAACCACAGCCAATGTACCCTCCATAAACCTCAATAAAATCAGCACCCTTCGTTCGAGCATATCCGCCATCTTCCGATACACAACTCGTCCGACCAGCGGACCGGGCTCCATATCATCTTCACTATCTGATCAACCGGCTTCAATCAGCAGCAACATGGCCATCCATAATTGGCGACCGCATAGTCCGAACGGGAGTGTGAGTATCCCAGGGACAGTCAATATCGATGATACGAGCAGTTTGCGATCGGCGTCACTGTCAGTTGGGAGCGGAACTATATCCCCTCTTCGGGGCAGTATTACAGCGTTGTATCACTGGAGATTGGGAAAACCCCGGGGTGGCGGTGAAATGGATAGTTTGGAGGAATCACGATCGAGAGTTCTGTCGTCTGTTGATGGGGAATTGATGTCTCCTGTTTTATCATCATCCTCTACGAGGATCGTAGCAGATGCGATCCTAAGTAACCCCGTTCTACATGTCCCTGCAATGTTGCCGCCTGTCCAGACGACAGAGAGGAAGTTGGATGAAATGCTGGGCTTGACTACTCTTTCGAATCCAGAGACTGACAGGGATGTGAGCCATGAAACAGATGGTATCGCAAGAAACGTCTCTGTGGTTGCATTGAGTTCCCCTGCGACCGAAATCTACTGAAACGTCTCTGCATGCTGCATTATGATGCTACTACGCGAGTCCTACGTCTCGTTATAGGCAGGTTCCTTACTGTAGATATGTCACAATGACAAATGCAGATGTGAAGGAGATCCCGGGAAGGAATAGGCAAGAACAGTGGTCAACCATGCAGAGTCGCCTTTCTATTATATACAGATCACTTTGCAAAAGGGCCCCACATAAAACAGGGTCACAAAAATATAGACTTGACAGAAACACAAATATCCGTAGACACTCCAGAGGGAGGTGCGCTACTTTGCCCACCGATTTGTATAATCCAGGTGCGACTCCCATATAAGTCCATCCCCTTCGGCCCCATCGTTATCCGTGCCGCCGACAGACGTTCGTGTGCTGCGCGTGGGTCGCCGGGAGGACATGGCTTCTTGTCGCGCAATCGCTGCAGTGATGTCCTAAAGAAAGGCAAGGTTGTAAGTTCACTGGGTAGGATATCAACACTTCAATTATCGTCGGACAAACCTCATTGCGTCGTTGCATGCCAGCAGTGATGTGCTCAGCCAGTCGCTCTACAGTGGTCTTGAGGCTCAACTCACGCACACCGCGCGGATCCAGCCAGGTAAGAAGCTGTTCGATCTGAATATCAAATGTCAGCCAAGGCACGAGGATGATACATAGTGCAGTTCGCTTATACCTGATGTGGCTCGCTATAGAAACCCCACACACCATGCGTCAGTCCTTGCTTCACAACATCCTGCTCGTCATCCTGAAGGATTGTCTTTGGTTCCAGGCCGACGTCCTCCACAAAAAGCCTGCCTGAAACCCAATCCAATTGCCCCGATTGCGCCTGTCCTCCTCGAGCCCTAGTCTTGCTCTTTGCATTACACGCGTCGGTATCGAATGACGAACCGAGTGACGGATCAAACCACCAATACCGATTCCAATATCGATCTCGACCTAGTGGTTTGAGCCGTGAAGCAGCCGTCAGGACGCGCAGTTGATAGTCGACCGTCAGCTCGCGGCGAGCAAGGACTCGTTCCTGTTCCTCAATCTTCTTACGTTCCTGTAGTTTTTTGTCGTTGATCCTTGTTAAAGAGCGCCGTAAAAGAATGACAAAGTAAAATCTTTCAGCCTCACCTCCGCACGCGCTCGTTGCTCCTTCTGTCGTGCTCTGCTGTGGCGTCGCATTTGTTCATACTCTTGCCGCCTTCGACGGTCTTCCTCCTCCCGTCGAGCCTGCTCCTCCCTCAGTTTCTGCACACGTGAGGTATGCCGTGACCTGGACGCCCTATGTTAAGTGCATTAGAAAAAAGCACGAATATTCAACGAGGGCGTAACTCCATCCTGTGCACAGATAAATACCTAGGCGATTCTTCATCTGAACTGTTTGAGCCTGAATTTTCAGCGTCTTCGATGGCCTCTTGCCCTTCCGAGGCACCAATCAATGCTGACGCAACAACGCCATTTTCGCTGTCATCCATATTCACTGGTGAATCACCACGATCGCGACTCTCAAACTCAGCGCGCATGATTAACCTATACCAGCACACAGCGCTTGTAAGACAGCCGTTCAAAAAGCCGATAACATTGATAAAAACTTACAGATCTTTGCGTTCCTTCGTTATTTCTCTTTTTTCCTTTTTCAATTCGGAACTTCTTTCGATACAGTCATCGACATATCCGCGGATGAGAGAGCTTTGTCCCACACAGTCGTGCACCAGAACTGACAATAGTTCTAATCGGTCGTCACAAGTGAGGGAGCGGAATCCAGACTCCGTAGACTGGCACAGTCGGTCAAAGGCCAAAGCAGCGTCGGCTTTCGCTTTAGCTGCAGCTCGAGTTTTCGATCGTGATCCATTAGCCGGTACATTTTCAACTGGCTGCCGAGCACGACGCTTGCTTCTAGTCGAAACCTGTTCTTCCTTCTTATCGAAAACAAAGTCATCATCCTCATCATCTTTGCGGCGTCGTTTCCGTAGGCCAAACGGTCGAGGCGCATCCTCTTCATCATTGTCTGTTTCCATGGGTGTAACGTTCCGCTCCGGCGTTTCACTTCCGTTAATATCTATATCTTCGTCCTCCATCGCGGTATCATCCGGTTCATCCGTTACATCGCCTTGGTCGTCTTGTTGTCTTAAGCCGCCTAATAAGTGAGATATAATGGTCCATTTGCGCGGGAAGCACTCAAGCTGTAGCCAATCTCTTACAACTCCAGCGAGAACAATCTCCCAGGCTTTCAACCGGCCGGCCCCGGGACCCTGTTTGCCAGATCCATAGGCGTTCGCTTTCTGAGATTCGTAACCTGTGGACCACCTCCCCGGTTCCCACTTCCACCACTGATCCAGTGCCGCCTTCTCATCGTCAGTGAGCGCCTGATAAACAGCTTTGTACTGTTCCACAGCTTCACGTGTATTGAGCAAGGACATTTCACCCGGTGTCGCTTTAGCAGGATCGATGCCCGCGAAGTCCGGTATTGGAATGACATGAGCAGCACTTGCGTCCAGTTTATTGCTCCACTCCTGACATGCTACAGCAAGAAGAGACCCGAATGCCTCGTGAACTAGGACTGCCCTGGGATGTGCAGCTTGATGTGGTAATGATTTGATAAATTCGTCCAAGGTAAATGGATACAGTTGGAGTGGCTTTCCATACACCACGAGGAATGTCCATACTTCCATTAAGCGGGTTGTGAGGTGCTCGGGTATTTCGCCAAAGTCGCGGGAAGGTTCTGGGCGGTCCGGTATCCCTGGACTTTTGGGACGAGGTGCCAATTTCAATAACTCTAGGTCTTCCATTGGAAAGCGTAATGGCTTAGCTTTCGCCTTCGGAGGGGTTTCCCCCCGCTTAGAAGTCGATGACTTCCTTGGTCGGCCTTTTTTCTTTAAATCATCATCCAGTTCTGAATCCTCGTTGGGCCTTTGTTTACCTTTTCTTGGACTCCCTTTATCGGTACCACCATTGTCCGCGCCCTTTTTCCTGTGCACGGGTTTGGTATCACCTGTAAGCTTCCTATGTCGTTCGTCAAGCAGTTCTCGTACTGCAGGAGGTGGGGTATCGGGAACGCTATACCGCTTAAGGAACTCCGACCTCACTGTCCACGGTGCCCCAACCCACATATCCTTCGTTGCAACATCTCTTATAAATTTTTTAAAGTTTTGTTTCGACAAGATCTGACGGTCACGTTTCAGTTGTGAAGCGGGAAGTTCATATTCGACAGCGAGATCACCATCCATATCTTCCGGTGACAACAGTTCATATTGATCATCCACGAGATTGACACGATAGCGATATCCACTTTTATCGTTTCCCTCTACATCGACCCCCATATCATTCGCGCCATTTGTGTAGAGGAACCCGTTACCGTCCCGGAAATTGCGAATCTCCTCCAAGACTTTTGCAAGCGCCAGCGTGCCCTCAACATCAATATAGATATACTCTCCCACAAATATTCTGTCTTTGAAAAAATCATATAAATGATCCACAAGAGAATTAAGCTTCTCCATACCTAACATAAACAAGCGGGTAAATTGAATGAGTAGGACTTCTGCAGAATTACGACTAAGATATACTCACTGTAGTGAATGATTTCCATAGCAGGTCTACGCCAGACCTCAGGAAAGTTTTCTTCAACTCTTCTTGTAGCTTCCTGTTCAGATATGAGAGCATCCTCATACGTCAGGTTTGACCGGCCAGTCTTGGCGCAAGCGAATTGTTTTTTTCGAAGAAAATTGTATCTGGCGACGTATTCCCTGCAACAGAAAGTACTCTAGTCATTCAACAGTGCACATATCCACGAAAATATAATGGTTTTTGGGCGACTGTTGCGCCGGAATGCGCAGGATCTGACCTGACAGTGCAGGTCAAGGACCGCACACATTCAAGTAGAACGCGACCGCGGAGGACGACGCCAATATATATGTCCCCATTCTGATACTTACTCGTAATTCTGGAAGATTTCTCCTGTCGTTCGTATTTGCCAGACCTCTTCACCGTCACCTTCAGGCAGGGTCGGAAGTGGTAGAATTTCCACAGGTTTCCTTTTGTGTAGCGGCATCTCAGAGATTATGAGCTGCAAAGCCGGCAACTACGTATGATTTCTGAACGTGTGAAACGCAAAAAATAGATTCTTCGGGTTTGATGGGGGTGGCGGGGAAACAGCTTCTAAATGGTGATCTCGTTGGGCTGAGGCAGCGAGCGCTGCTTCTAGCCGGTATCAAGAAAACTCAGCGCCAGTGCGAGTCCAAAAATCAAACAGTGCTGTTGATAATAAACCCGTAAGAAAATGTGCAAAAGTCTAGAGTGGATGACCTGAATATGGTGCTATTTATCTGCGTACAGATCCAAAAGGAAGAAATCCTACGGGTGTCGCGACCTTCGGAATCTAAGTGCTAAGCCCAATTACTAAGCATCACGGTTGTTTGGGTCCCAAACTGGATAGGGCTGGTAGAGTAATCCATCGGGCACTCCCCAAACCCGCCACGAAGACCTGTCGAATTCCCCCCTCTTCCCGGGCACAGGTCGTTGTTTCGACAGTAGCTAACAACGTACGTATTACATGCTGCTGCACTGACGTGAAAGAAGTGACTTGGTCAGCTCCTAGGGGGCCGCCTAATAACTATGATTGTCGTCGCTGATCACTGATTTCAATGCACTTGCCAGGACCTACATCTACTTGCCCGCCACTGTATTCTATTGGTATAGCCTTTTGCGTCTTCCATAATATGTATTGGTCAAAGTTAACATGCTTTGTTCGACCTGCAAGGTGACAGCTGGCCGCACCACAGCATCTATCACGTTGCAAGCGAACCGCTTCCTACTTCACCCATTGACTCGAACAGCACACCATACGGAGCCACCCTTGTGCGTCAACCGTCATTACCCCGATTGCCGAAAGGACCACGGGCTCCCAGAACACTGAAGCGAAGGTCCACAGGTGCACTCTGCCAATTCATGACGAGGGTTGCCCCTGACGCGGTTGTTCCACCTCCCGACGTGTCTACACCGGCGCTTTCCGAGGAGGGGGCCGCTCTCGACAAAGTAGCGCAGAAACGAGCTGCTCAGGTGAGGATTTGTAGGATGGAATGCTTGTCAACATTAGCCACTTGAGGAGGCCCGGCTATCTTCAGCGACTATTGAATCACGAAGGTCTCCAATGTTCCAGTGCTCATGATTATTCCTGAATTGAACAGCATTTGGAGAACCAGCAAGCGGCAGTAGACTTTATAGAGACAACAATAGGAAGAAAGCTGGGTCATGACAACTTGCACGAGTCCTTACGAAATGGTGTCCTTCTGTGCGAGTGAGTCCTGAGACTCAAACTTTTGTTTCAAAGGCTATAGCTAGAGTCATCATGGTGTTGAATCACTTACTCCCTTTTCTAGGCTCATGAATAAGTTAAAGCCTGGGAGTATTTCCATAATCAGCACGAGAGATGCGCCATTTCTGCAGGTTTGTTGGACCTAGCCGACTAACTGGCTGCTTAAATACCCGTAACTGAAAATTTCTTGCCAGATGGAGAATATCAATCGCTTTCTCACTGCGAGCAAAAACCTTGGTCTAAAAGGACATGAGCTCTTTCAAACTGTCGACCTATTTGAGGGGAAAGACATGCAGCAGGTGAGGTTTACGTATATTCTACTCTACGTCAATGTAGCTGACTGTCTGTAATGTAGGTGATCATCACCATCCTCACCATCGCTCGGGTCATTGCGGGGTCTCATCTAAAATCTCGGCCACCTGACGAACTGAACCCATATCGGAATGAGGTAATAGTACCTGAAGATGCACCACCCCAGAAACCGGTTCCTGTCCATACAAAGTCGATATCAGTGTCACATCTTGGGAACACAAGACCGGTGACACCCTCGGGGATGAAGAAAGCAGATTCAGACCGAAACCTCCGGGCACCACGAACGAGAACTGAGTCACCACACCGATCTAGTCGGCCTGGTTCGAGAGCAAGCAGCGTTCGGGGATCCAAGACGCCAGCGGAGAGGATTACCGTCGGGCCTTACGTGAGTGGTGCTCGCCATGTCTTGATTGAGATTTCCAACTCAGCTCTAGTGGCTTAGCAATTGGGAAGCAGTATTGGGAAGGGTCAGTTTGGAACTGTTTACCAGTGAGTACAAGGATATGTCGTCTCCTTGCGGATCCATTTTCTAAATTCCACTGGCTTATTATCAGGGCATTGAATATGGAAACTGGTAAGATATTGCCGACCGAACATCCCACCTCAGACGGGATGCTTACTCCGGACTCAACCAAAGGGCAAGTGGCGGCCATCAAACGCATTCCCTTAGCTGACCGTAAAGAACAGGGTGTACAAGAGCTCATGGTTTGTCGCTTTTCATTGATTAATATCCCTGCAGTTGGATCCTCCAGCTCACTGCTAAGTTTTACAGCAAGAGGTTGAACTCCTAAAGTCGTTGACCCACCCTAATATAGTCAAGTACCTGGGGTTCTTCCTTCAGGAAGGATATCTGAACATCATTTTGGAGTAAGTAGATAATTTATGGACCATTCATTTTTATTGGCTCATCGGTTATGTCACGGTATAGGTTCATGGAGTGTGGTTCGCTACAAAGCGTAATGAAAAAGTACAACCTTCTGATACCCGAAAAGCTAGCTGCAGTTTACGTGGAAAACATTTTGGAGGGACTTCAGTACCTGCATGAAAAGGGTGTTGTCCATTGTGACCTCAAAGTATGTGAGTCATTTCAGGAAGGAATAATTTCCGTTCCGTGAATAACATGTGCATTTGATGCACTTTACAGTGTGCCAATATCCTGACAACTAAGGACAGCACAGTGAAACTTTCCGACTTTGGAGTATCAAAGCAGCTTAATGGTGTGGGAGAGGATGAACAAGCTGTCGGTTGGTATACAATCCGTCTGTGATATAAAATCGTTTCGTATCTTATTCATTTCCTGCAGCTGGTACCCCTTACTGGATGGCACCCGAGGTATGTCCCGATTGACATGGAGCAGGTTATGGGTATGTAGGTCATATATCTTGCGCACAGATTATTGAGTTGAAGGGAGCATCGACGGCGTCAGACATTTGGTAAGCACTGTTCGTTGTGATTCCGTAAGTTTTCCTGCCATACACAATGGTCTAACATCGCCTCTCACTCTAAATAGGAGTCTTGGATGTACCATAATTGAAATGATCACTGGAAAGCCTCCATATCTGGATCTGAAGAACCCGATGACTGCCTTGTTCCGTATTGTTGAAGGTACGCACTGGTTCATTCTCGCTGACGAGATTCGGGAAAGGATTCAGCTGACATACACGTTTGCAGATGACTCTCCACCATTGCCGGATGACATATCGGATGTAAGACTGCACAGCATCTGTTGCTCGCAAAGAGCGAAACTCATACGACCTAAACCACGTAGGATCTTCGGGACTTTTTCGACAAATGCTTCCAACGTGACGTTGAAAAGCGATGGACAGCTAGTGCCTTACTGAAGCATGATTGGATACGACTGAAATACCAGGTGCGGCGTAGGACATCTCTCTTCTGCAAGACCCAACACCGATATATAGGTCTACCCCAAAAATAGGACCCGGATACCGCGGAAGAAAGCGCTATGCTCCTCGAAGTCGGAACAAGAATGATCCAAGAAAATGCTATGAGCCCGTCAATACCGCAATCCATGGATACAATCCCCGAACCTACACCCAGCTTTGACCTCGAAACTCCCGAAAAATCTAGAACTCCCACGATCCGCGAAGATTCTTTTTGTTCATCACAACAACCATCAACGACTGCCGCATCAATGAGCTCGACACCAAAGGACTCACCACTACCGCCTTTCAACTCCACTCCACCCAGTCTCCCTGAGCTTGGCGCAAGGCTCGACTCGAGCAGCGAAACTCCTACCCTCCCTGTGGTGATGCGTCCCTGCAGATCTGCACCTGAAGTACACAATCCTGCTGATACTCACGTGTCGATTACAGGTTGTGACAAAGACGACGTCCACCGTGACGAGAAAATGAAAGGGAAAAAGACCTCCAAGAAGGCAAAGAGGAAATCACTCCCTGGGAGTTCGAAGGACAAGGACAAGGATTGTTTGGTGATGTAGTAGATAGACAAAAACAATTGGATATAGATGGTTTCTTGCTCGGTCAAATGTGACTTTTTTTTCTGCCCTTTTATAATAACAATACCTAATTACTGTAGTGACACCCGCTTTTCCAAGGGGGCAGAGCATATTGCAGAACCGGGCACTTGGGACCCATTCATCAACATAACTTATCATATTATTCAAAACCGCGACTACACAGGCTAGTAATCATCATCGTCTGACTCATCCTCCCTCGACTTGTCCGGAAATCCGAATATGGTCTTTCTGGTCGTCAGATCCGTTTCAGACTCCGGTATCACCTCTGATTTGACATGGAGCAAGGGCTGTGTCAACGGTTTGAATTACGAGGGCACGTCATTTCATTCAGTTACTCACTTGTCTTCTTTAACCATGCTTCTATCGCCGATGTGGGTACATTGTCATTATCTCCTACTTCCTCAAATCCAATTAATCTGGTAAACCAAGGAAGGTGAGCGAGGTCGAAGGAGCGCGATTTTCAAAGACTATGTCGCACCTATCCACAGACACCCCATCTATGAACGGTATTACACAAGGCAAGACTTTGACCTGCAATCGCTCGACCAAAAATGGCGCGTTTTCCACGTAGACCCGAATGAACCGGGTTTTAAAGTGTTTTCTTGCAAGTTCCTTCAATGCGCAGCCACAGAATCAGTAAGTGAGCACGCCCGCGTATACGAGGACACTGATGTGCTCACCCCCAAATGCGTATCCATCATCTGACAACGCCGGAAATCTTTATGCGCGAAGTGCACCACACAGTGTTTTGTCGTTGTTGTGATATTCAGTACTGCCTTTTCGGTGGAGACTGTTTCATAAGTGCCGTGTGAGCTATTTTGCATTTCTTGAACCTTTGTCATTCTGGGTAGTCCAAAGGAGAGTGAGCACGTCACGGAGCGGAACGCCTTAAGTATTCAGAGGGTAAACTCACTCACGCTTCAGTTCCTCCATCCGAAGCTCACGGTGGGACGCGAGGAATTCGTCGTCGTCGCGTTCCAATTCGGCGAAAAGGGAGTCATTGTCGGAATCAGAATCAGCTGTGGTTGTGTTCATTGTTGTCCACACTTTTCGGATGAGCGTAGTGGAATTGGGGCGGGATTGGTGAAAGGGCAGGGGGAGCACCACCAAGCTCTAGTATGGTAGTCATGGCAACAGTTTGTGTCACCATCTCTTAACCAGGTGGAATGTCAGGGTTTGCCCCATCTTGTTTACTGTTCATTGCTGCAATGGCATCCCAATCAGGTGCCGCAGCCGGCAGCCGGCGAACGCATTTCGTGATTGGCACCCGCGAATCTCAGCTCGCTATGGTCCAAGCGGAGCTTGTCCTAAACCGTCTACGGAACAGGCACCCTCAATACAGCTTTACCATTTATGGTATGACAACCAAAGGCGACAAAATTCAGGACACCGCCCTGTCGAAGATTGGTTCAAAGTCCCTCTTCACAAAAGAGCTGGAGGTAGCTTTGGCCGAAGGCACTGTGGATATTGTCGTACACTCCCTCAAAGACTTGCAAACCGTGCTGCCCGAGGGAATGTGCCTTGGCGCCATAACGGAGAGAGAGGACCCCAGAGATGCCTTGGTTTTGTCATTGAAAAGTCAATCTGAGGGCCTAAAACAGCTTTCGGATTTGAAGGAGGGGAGTATAGTTGGATCTAGCTCAGTCCGACGCATAGCGCAACTGAAGCGTCGATTTCCACACCTTGTCTTTCAAGATGTCCGAGGTAATTTGAACACTCGGTTGAGCAAGCTGGATGCACCTGAAGGGCCCTACAAGGCTATCCTTCTTGCCTACGCGGGGTTGCACCGATTAGGCTGGGATGACCGTATTTCACAAGTACTGGGCTCTGAAACGATCTTGCATGCTGTGGGGCAAGGGGCTCTTGGGATCGAATGCAGAGAGAATGACACAGAAACCCTAGAATTGCTTCAACCGCTAGACCACTGGGAAACACGTCTAAGATGTACAGCGGAGCGCGCATTCATGAGGTTCTTAGAGGGTGGATGCAGTGTGCCGCTTGGTGTGTCAACAGAATACGCGGCCGGCGGTGAGCTTTTAATGACTGGCTCCGTATCTAGCTTGGATGGAACGGTGGAGATTCGTGAAGAGGATAAGTGTACTATTGAAGGGCGAACTCGGGAGCACGACTTGAAAGCCGCGGAAGCGCTAGGAGAGCGACTTGGGGCTGCGTTGGTGGCCAAGGGCGCTCGAGAGATTTTGGAAGAGATCAAGGCGAAGAGGGTTGTTTTGGTTGACTAGCGGCCGGTATGACACTGATACAGAATTCATTTCACTAAAATAGACATCGCAAACATATCTAGTGCATTTGGTTTCTTCGGATTAAGAAACCAGGTTTGAAGCACGTACACTCCCAATGACTACTTTTCTAACCTTCTATGCAATATCGTTATACTATGACTAATGTTATGAACTATTCAGCGCCCCATGATGTTATGCGCATGCACACGCATAATGGTTGATGTTGTTTTAAATATAATCTTCAGCCTTGCTCATCCAAAGAACGAGTCCCACATCTCGACCCCGTAGACACCGGTTGTTCCCATTACGCAAGCCAGGAGACCAATGGGCCCGATTCGTCGAGATGCTATTGTCGATCGAAGGAATAGTGAAGTATATACTACTCCCCAAGCTGGAGGTGGATGCCAAATTGAGTACGCTGACAGGTTGTGAGCCACCAACACATTAAAGTACCTGTCGCGGTAGACGTGCCATTATCAAGATCATGCAGAAGTACGTAGCTGATGGGAAAGAAACGGTTGATAAATATCAAATAGATTATGAATGCAGTAGCCACTCCGGTGCACACCTTGCCCCAGCAAATATAGCGCCAAATCCGACCGAGGGAAAATATCCAGGCCACCCTCTTCCTCCTCGTAGCGCCGGTATTGCAGATGCGAAGCCTGAAACAGAAATATGACATGACAAATGAGCCAAGAAAGGCTATCCTAGGTATGCACTTGTCAGACAGCTCACATACACAAAGCAGATGTTGCAATTGCAGGGTATGGTGTCAGTCCCGGGCGTTGCGCTAAAGTCGTCAGTGAAGGATATCCGCGGGAAACTAACTGATCCGATGCTTTAGAAAGCAAGTCATGAGCTCGTTCGGATGGCGTTGGACTGTCAGACGAGGACGACGACGAAGTAGTTGACATTCTGTGATCTACAAACTGTCGAGAGCGCTGCCTTCAATATCATCACCTAAGCAGATTCGTTTCGATGGCAACAAGGACTCCATTACGATCCCCTACACGTATTTGCAGACTATGATCTCAACAATCCCCACCATGGACGATTCAACACCAGCGTCCGTTCAGAATGGAATGGACGTCGACACTCCCCCGTCTGTGACCAGCACTCCAGCTGTCTTCTCTCTCGATTCCGAAACTTTCAAGAAAATCCATCCAACAGAATACCACCGCCGCTTTCTGTCACAAGGCGTGCGAGCTGATGGCAGGACTTTATCCAGGTTTAGAAAGGCAAAAATTACTGTTGGTATGGTTGACGTGGTTGATAAGTGTTAATCCAGCCTGGTTGAATCGGAAAATTAATTCCATTCGTCTCTAAAAGGTGCCATAACCACGGCACATGGGTCGGCTATGGCGAGGTTGGGAGAGACAACGGTGGTGTGCGGGATAAAAGCAGAAATAACGGAGCCGAAAACTGGTGCGCCGAGGGACGGCTTTATAGGTTGGACCTGTGGATCTTTTGTCATCTGCAAACTTCTGCGCTATGATGCTAGTCGATTCTGATTGAGCTTTTCATAGTTCCAAATTTTGATCTGCCACCTCTATCTTCTCCGCAATTCAAGCCAGGGCCGCCGTCCGAACTATCCCAAAGTATCAGCGAATACATCAACCGAGTACTGGAAAGGTAGGAGAGCATGTCAATGCCGTTTATGCCGTCTGTTCACTGACTTTACATTGGCCCTTGCCACGGTAGTTCCAAACTACTAAACCTATCAGATCTCTGCATAGAGGAGGGACGTGCTGTTTGGGTCTTATACGCTGACATAGTATGCTTGAACTATGAGGGAAACGCGATGGATGCGGCCATGCTTGCTTTGGTGGCTGCCTTGCAACATGGTGAGGATAAGTTACCCGTACATCTACGATGGATCTGAAATGCTGATAACAATCACGACGTATCACAGTTCGCCTACCCACAGCAACATTTTACGAAGCGGACAACACTGTCAGAGTAAAGGAGCAGCGAACAATTCCACTTAAACTCTCACGAACACCAATATCTGTGACATTCGGTGTCTTCGATGGGTAAGTCCCTCGAAGATCAGTGAGTACTTGGATTGGTATTGACAACATCTTTTGCAGACAATTCATCCTTGCCGACCCCGACATCGAAGAAGAACCCCATCTCTCCTCACAGCTCACTGTGATTATCGAGCAAAATGGTGGTCTTTGTGGGATGTTGAAACCTGGCGGTTCACCATTGGGTCAGGAGACACTAACAAGTTGTTTGGAGGCAGCACGAACCAGGGCTACGGATATACTAGGGATTTTGGAAGGGGCTTTAGCAGAGCGATGAGGCTGAATATATTTATGAATAATATCGGCACTTTGATGACCCACGACGTTCGTTAAGTTGCAAGTTAAATATCTCTCACTACCGGGAGCTCCTCTTGGCCAACCAGCAATTATATACGATCTTCTGTAAGATGACCAAGGCTTTGCCCAAAATGTGTCATACGCGTTACCATGACAACTAATATGTCTTGATGAGTGAGTTGAACTCTTCAACCACAGCAGATCCTTACCATTTTTAACTCTCCGTTTTATAGCATAATGGGTATGACTGGGATCATTACTGGGCTTTGCCGAGGGGCAACACGGAGGGTCATGTCGGCAAAGCAAGGGAATAAGAATTTCTACAAAGGAACGGGGAGCGGACGAATGGGACGATGGACAGCACGAGGTGGGCGTGATACTTGCTTACTTTTCCTGGAGAGAAATTGTCGGTACTGACCTTATCGGTTAGGACGCTTCATTCTCGAGCCCTGGCGGTTTCGTTCCTGGGAGATACCAGATCTGTCAACGTGCGAGGTGAGAAGCGCACGTCCTTGTCTGATTATTTGCAGTGCTTATTCATTTCCTTTTTGTACATAGCTGAAGCCTTACGTTTCAAAGAACGCCGATAAGTATCTCAGACGAGCTCATACGTTTCGAGACTACTTCCGGCCAAAAAACATTCCGGAGGACATGGACCCGGTATTGGCAGATCGATGCAGAATCAGGGCATCGCAAGCACATAACAGAATAACGGGCGCGAAGCCGTGAGACTGTTCTTGAAGTGCGGGACTACAGTAGTTTTTATTTGAGTGGAGATATTGTATGAAGACTTGTCAATAATGCTATTCACGTCGCAGCTGCGACCCTTACAAAGTTACACTCCACTCCCATGCTATAATTACGCATAACGACTAAACGAATATACTGCGAACTGATGGTAGATACATCTATGATATGGTGTGTTACTAGCATACACCCAAATGCTTTGTCCGTTCATTCGTCCTGTCGCCCCAACCAAATCAACCGAATCAGCCGTTACCCCAGAAATATATCACACCGAGCACTTACCTCGCCCAACAGGTCGAAGACATTTTTGCTTTCGACATGTGCTTGCTCCTTTTCTTGAGCAGGCAATGGCTTCGCGCCTTTAGGTGCCTTTGCAGTTTGAGGTCGGCTTTCACCGCGCCCAGTATTGGGTTTGTTGTCGTCACGGCTGTCTCGCCGGACCCCGAGTCCTCCGCGCCCGCCACGTCCCCTTTCTCCATCCCGGCGACCTCCCCCACGAGGTTCTCCCCGGCCAGCGGGCTTCACTGGCGCATCGCGTCTCCAGGAAGATGCTGCGTCCGCACGAGATTCCACACCCTCCGAGGGACGACGCTCTGGCCGACCATTGTCGCGAGGTCTTTGTGCATCATCTTGTTTTTTTGGCTTAGTAACTTCCGCCTTATCCGCTTTCTCAGCCGCTTTCCGCTTTTGTTGTTCCTGTTCCTCCTTTGCTTTCTTCTCACGCTCTTTCCGCTCCTCCTCCTGTTTCTTTTTTTCCTCTTCCTGTTTCTTTTTCTCCTCATCTTGTTTCTTTTTCTGCTCCTCTTGCTGCTTTCTCTCTTCTTCTGCCTTTTTCTTTTCGGCTTCCTCAGCAGCCCGCTTTTCGGCTTCTCGCTGCTGCCGGCGCTCCTCAATCTGCTTCATTATTTCCTGCTCATCACGAGGTTTTGCAGCGCCAAAAGGATTCGACTTTGGCTTCTTCGGTTCTGCCGCTACCTTACCTTCAGGACTTTGAGCGGAGGGTTTAGTACTTTCGGCGGGTTCGGGGGAGGTGACGGGGCGTGTGCGGGGAGCAAGTTCCAATTTTTTGCGAGCCATGGGAGCGTCTAGCAGTCACTGCTTGATGAGCTATCGTTGCCATCGGAGAGGGGTATGCACGTGCTTACCAGAACGGGATGTTGAACGGTCATACCGGTCGCGGTCCCCACCAAAGCCGCGGCCACGGCGGTCATCACCGTATCGTCCATTTCCGCGGAAACCGTCATCGCGACTTCCAAGTCGGTCTTCCCGACGGAAACCGCCTCCAAACCCACGGCGCTCCTCACCTCGTGAATCCCTAGAGCTGTCCCTGCGAGGGGCCGAAGGTGGAAGGGGTTCAGATCTTCTCCATGCACCTTCGAGCTCGCCACTCCTGTCCGGCCTATCTGGATCGGAAGAGCCTCGACGAGAATCTGCGGCTGCAAGGCGAGGACAGTCAGGATCAAGGTCGACCAAGTACGGACTCAGTAAACTGCAAGTAGCTTACGTGGCTGGGCAACGTCAATACGAATGCTGCGTCTCATCACACTCTGCAATCAATCATGATGTTTGTTGGATATCCATATTTCCCATTGTACACGAGTTTACTGTACCTCTCCGCTAAATTTGAGTGCCTCCGCAAGAGATTCCCGATCGAAAAATTCGGCATAACCAAAGCCCTTTGGCTTACCGGTAGGCTCCATCACAATGCGGATGTTCTTAACCTTTTCAAAACAAGAATTGCCTTTCTGTCAGAACCATATAAGGCAGAATACACATACTGGAGGCACAAGCACCTTCAGATCACCGAACAACGTAGCGATGTCCCGCTCCGAAACGTCGTAAGCCAAATTTCCCAAAAAGCAGGTGTACGGCGGGTTATCCGGAAGAGGTGCTTGGGGACGAGAGTCACGCTCGCCTATGGAAAGGAAAAAGTTTCGTCACCTATGGTGGCCATCCCTAGAAACTTCATCCAAAGGGCACTCACCTCGACCTGTGGCAGCATCGTAAGCAGCATACCCTCTAGAATCAGACCCATCTGGTATACATCTAATGTCAATATCAAAAATTGGTTCACGAAACCACACATTGCTGCAACATACACGGCTCTGCAACTGCCGCTGCTGAACGGACACAAGACAAGTCAGACCGACGCAAACTGAAGTATAGTCAACATTGTAATACGTACGAGCACTAGGAAGGTCGGCAACATCGTCAGCCCAAGAACCACCGTAGTCTGTGTACATTTTCGCATATTAGTCACACCGTTCGGCTGCCAGCCCCCGCTACTTTAGAGATCCCCTGTGCATCTGCAGATCTGCGAACCTTTGTTCATTAAGAAGTCGGTGAGAGACATCTTCTCAGCCTTCTTTCCTCCCCTTTTAGCCATTTTGACGGAATTTTCGTGTGAAATGCTCAAATTCCTGATCGTGATCCGGACGCTGTGCTGTAACGAAGTCAGGGTTCAACTCGCTGGTTTTTTTTGGCACGAGAGGTTGCTGTCCCAAATTGGTTAAATGGACCCCGTGACGTTCGGTCAGCGATCGCGCGCAGCAAAAACGTTTGTTGAAAGATATATCACACCTGTGGGGGGGACGAGAATATCTGTCGCCATGAAGTTTGCAAAGTACTTGGCGGAAAACAGCGTTCCTGAGGTGAGAGGGAGAGTTGTTTCATTTGCCCATCTGCTTGACAGCCGTGCCCAACCTCGACATGACCCATTTTTCGATACTCCGACCTCTACTTAGTGGAGATCACGGTATGTCAATTATCGTCAACTCAAAAAAATTATCAAGAAAGTAGTTGCAGCGCGGGAGAAAGTGAAGCGTGCGAAAGAGTCTTCAGCGCAAAGCTCACAGCAGGAGAGTCTACAGTCGTTGGATGGTTCCACTGAGGCACTTGTCGTCCAGCCTGACGGGTCCCGTTTGCACTCGAGAGCCAATACAAATGAATCGCATCAGCCAAAGGAAGATGGTACGTACGCAAGAGTATTGTAATTAACTGACAAGGTCCTCAAATTTCTGTAAAGAGAATTTAATCTTGATGTTGGAAGAAGCCCAGCTGGCGCCAGAGGAGATGCGCTTCTTCCAACAGCTAGACAGGGAGCTGCGAAAGGCAGACGCCTTTTTTCTTGGTTAGTCACTACAAGCCGGTCGGCAGTACGTACTAAGTTCACTTGACTAAATGAGGCGAAGGGAAGGAACAGGATGCATCTCGGAGGTTGGAGGACCTTCGTCGCCAATGCGTCATTATGGAACAACGGCAAAACAGAACGGACGTAGGTGCACGCGGACGATCCTGCTTGCGGACCAGATACTGACGACCTGTACGACAGAAGCGACAATCGTATATTGATAATGATAGCGGAAGCGATTCGCCTCAAGAAGGACCGGCCCCTTCTGAGGGTGTGCAACATGATGAGATTATCGCGGATAACCCAGACGCTGTCGAGGCCGAAAATTTTACACCGGTTGTGAAAAACCCCAGGAGCCGCCTGCAAAAGGCATTCCTTGAGGTATTGCATGATTATGATATGGCTGAAACACTTGCAGGCTACGTCTGATTCTGTCAAAGTATTATAGACTTTTGGAGGTTTGTAAGGCGTACCGATCACTGAGCCCGAGAAATCATATCCACACTTCAAAGCTAGCTGTTGAAAAACTTTAGAATCATAAACCAAACCTCTCTGACAAAGATTCTCAAGAAGAACGAAAAAGGTTGGGATCAAATGGGAGAGTTTGGATCATTGTTACCAGCGCTCATCTAAGAAACAGTTACTGGGATCGGCAGCGAGATATACTTATCCCGGGCTAAGAGTCTCCACCTCTTTACGTCGAAAAAAGTGGAAGATCTGATGGCCGAAACGGAAACTTTGTACACGGATGTGTTTGCAGAAGGAGATCGGCACTCGGCAATGAGAAAACTGCGGATACCAGATCTCAAAGCGCAGGTTTGGAGACGCACAGTATAAGTTTATCAATTAATGAGACGCTAACCAAACTACGTCATGTAGTCGCAAGGATTAACTACGTGGCGTACAGGGCTCTTTATTGGCTTGGCCATTCCAGCCATCGTGCTGACTCTGCGGAAGACCTTCACAGGCGGAATTCCAGACGAGAACGTTGCACTGATTCTGCTCATATATGGCGGCTTCAGGTAAGGCCTATGCGAGCCTGTTCAGCTTGTGTGGCCTTATCAACCATCTTGATTCATTCCAGTATTCCCATTTTCTTCCTCTTCTATTATTCTCTGCTACTCGTGATCTGGGCGAGATATCATGTAAACTGGGTCCTCGTATTCGAGCTCGATCCTAGAGGTACGGAGTGTTTACGTGGCGGTCGTAGATCTTGCAACTCAGATATTGCTTGCACACAGATTATCTACCTCCCGAGGGCTTTTCGGAGGTGGCATCTATATTGCTCTTCCTCTTTGCATACAATATGTACTTTGCAATGGACGACAATATTTTCCCCTTCATTCCCCTCAACTGGTATCCAGTGGTAAGATGACCAGTGTTGCGCACGGTGATGTAACGCATGGTCCTGACTCTCTCATTTGCAGATGCTCCTTCTCCTTATTATTTTGATCCTGCTCAACCCCTTCAATTTCTTTTACCGATCGTCGCGGAAATGGTTCATACGAACGATGGTTAGCCTTGCATTCTTTTTGATGCCAGCATTCAGAATACTAATAGTTCAGTTGACAGGGGAGAATAGCCGTTTCGGGCCTGTTTGAAGTTCAATTTAGAGACTTCTTTATCACAGATCTCCTCAGTTCCATGGTAATCAGCATCGATGTCGTTAGGAGGTTGTTACACTCTGCTTAGCTTTGCTTCTGCAGACCTACATGTTCGTATCGATGCAAATTTTAGTGTGCACCACTTTCCACAACTTTGACAGATTAGGTATGTTTGCACGGCTCTGGTGAAAAGCCCCACCGTAGACTCAGCTTCATTAAATCAAGCTGACCACTGCGAGTTCTCGCATTCGTGGATTGTGCCATTCATCACCGCTTGCCCGGCGACATGGCGGCTTCTCCAGTGTATTCGTCGTACGTATACTGCGCAGTATGTTTGGTGATAGTGTTTTAATCATGCATACCTATCACAAGGTTATTACGATAGCCGTCTTGTACACCCGCACTTGACGAATGCTTTGAAGTACTGTCTGTCTTTATCGGTTGTTTTCATTTCCGCTGCAGCTCGTATCAACGGGAGCCCTGTAGCACGCGCCTTTTGGATATGTAAAGGCCTCTGTGAATTGCTGAAAAGGATCCGTTATACTCATCATCGCGCTTATCGTAGTATTTGCCATTTTTGCATCATTATATGCATATGCTTGGGATGTTCTATACGACTGGGGTCTTCTCCAGAAGAACAAGCATCACAACTACCTGCGGAAAGTGATTGTGTATCCACCATGGCTCTATATGACATCCATCGGGTGAGACAGCTTGCAGCCAGTTATTCAATTGTTACCCCTTCTCAAGAGCGGAAATGGACAGGGTCAATTTCCTTTTGAGACTGTCCTGGGTTTTCCTCCTTTCACCCAACAACTGGGGGGTTTTCAACGATGCTCGGATATTAATTTACGTGCAAGCTCTTCTGGAACTCTTCAGGTATTTTCGTGGTCTATTATGCTAGATTGGCATGCTCACCGATGCATTTTATTTTTATAGACGCTTTATGTGGAGTATCATACGGATGTAAGTCTTCTTCAGTACGTACAAAAGGGATATAGAATGGCATCATGTACCTCTTGTGGCCTCAGGGAGAACGAGCACACAAACAACATTGGCAAGTTTAGAGCAGTCACTGAGGTCCCGCTACCCTTCCGGTATGATCGACACATGCATGTATCACTATGAGAAGGGATACCAACGACCTATATTTATTTAGTGTCAAAATTATTCCTCACACCGAGGAAATGGCTCTTGAGAAGCGAAGACGGAAGGTCGAAAAAGATGACGACGAAGCTGCAGAAGACAAGAAAGAGTAACGCTGCGGTGTTAGACAAGGTTAATGAATTTTTGGGTAAAAAAGCAATCGCCTATTTATTTATTGGACGCCTCGAGAGTCGAAATTATGTGTGGTGCCGTTTGAAGCCATTGTATATTCCTCTAATGTAGTACAACTTTACAAAATCAAATGGCATGTAGTTTTGGAACAGATGTCTATGGTGCCAGTCGGTGGGGATCACGGGGGAACAATGACGTTTTGCGGATGTTACCCAAGTTCAAGAACAACATCAGGACACGTTCCAGACCTTTCAAGGAACAAAGCAAATGTTGAGATACAGAACAAGGCGCGGCTTGCAACCAAAAGTCACGTACCTATACCACCTCCCGCGTGAGGCGGAACTCCGTACTTGAATGCATCCAAGTACGGCTGGATGGTGCTGGGTTCAATTTCGTGTTCCTTGGCGCGCTCTGCCAGCAGCTTCGGGTCATGTACACGTTGTGCCCCAGAAAGGATCTCCTCACCACGCATGAAAAAGTCGTACGAGTTACTGTATCCCTGTAACAACGGCGTGGTCAATATATCATTCGATTGTTCACCAAACAGCATGTCAACGTACTGGTCGGTTAGGGTCGGGCATGGTGTAGAAGGGACGTACAGCCAACGGGAACTTGTCAAGCATGTAGAAATCGGTCTTGTACTTTTCTTTGACAAGCTTGCCAAGCAGACGCTCATTCTCAGTGCTGAGCAGGAGGCCCCAAAAAAGTGAGATGATTGGTCATATTCACAAGGACGCGTGAATGTTTCGCACCTCAGATCAACAAAATCGTCCATCTCTACACCTGCCTCTCTCAGCATCTTTACAGCTTCCGGGTACTCGAGACGCAAGGTGGTTTCAAGGAACTCAAAGTCCTCGAAAGGATATTGCCGCTTCACAACCTCCATCTCGGCCGCGTAACGGGTCTTGAGACCTTTGATGATGTGTACAAACAGGCCGCCGATCAGGTCAAGAACCTAAATGCGAATGGATGAGTACAAGGGTTGCAGTCAGATATATTTTGTAGTTCGGGCACCTACCTCGTGGTAGTGCTCGTCAAACGCCATTTCGAGATCGAGACCAACAAATTCGGTCATGTGTCGGTGAGTTTGAGAGTTCTCAGCACGGAAAACTGTATTATGATGGGTTGCGGTATTAGTATGACAGGACATGAAACAGGTAAATCTTGGTGATGTACCTGGTCCAATCTCAAAGACTCGTTCAAAGTCAGAGCAAATCATCATCTGCTTGTAGAATTGAGGGGATTGCGCTAGGAATGCATTCTCTATCAAGGAAGAAGACCATTGATGAGAACCAAGTCAATTCGAAATGTAATCACGAGAGGTGCCACATACCCTTGAAGTATTCCACCTTGAACACGTTTGCACCACCTTCACTTGCAGCTCCAAGCAACTTGGGAGTATGAATCTCAATAAAGTTGTTGGCTTCCAGGTATTCGCGGAACAACCGGCAGACGCCGTGTTGCATGCGGAAAACAGCTTGGTTTGTGATGGTCTACATACAACAGATCTAAGAATGGCTGCAAGTGATACCCGATTGGTCAAAGAGACATGCGACGTACCCTTAGATCGACTGGTCGGTTGTTTAATCTGGTGTCAAGGTTAACGCGCACCAGTAAAGGGTCCTGCAAAGCAAGGTCAATGTCCTGGTAAGGAGCACAAGAGAGCACCCTACTTTAGCGTAGCACACCTTTTCAAATTCGGGCTCAGGTCTTGAGGCATCTTCAAGAGTGAATGGAAGACGGCTCGCTTCGCTGATAACGTAGAGCTGTGGAAGATGAGTGAGCTACGAGATCATGTCAGACATGCATTTCAGGACGCGGTACCTTTTCAATTTGGAGTTCCAGATTCTGAACCGTGCATGAGGTGACCTCCTTGAGCGCTTCCACCACTTTGGCCTCAACCAACACAAGTGATTCGACTGAGATACTACAAGGATGGGACGACCGCATCAGTGGGATTCCCTCATCGAGATGATGATAACACTTGATTCTAACCTGGCAGCAAATTTTTGCATTTGTTTGCTGATGGTAGCGTCATCAACAGTTAGGACACCTTGCACGGTGACCGTCCCCTGTCGCAAAGTCAGGAAACATTTCTTGCTACCTGCGGCCAACCAGCACATGCCGGTCAGTACCGACGTGCCGTTGACAAAGCTGTTTCACGGACATTTCTTACCAGTAGGACGGGAGGTCTGCACCCGAGCGCTTAGCAAGATTGTTTGATCAACATCGCTCTTTGTCAATCCGACAATCTTCTTTCGTGGATGGCCTGATACGAGATACCATGTGAGTATGTGCGTCCTTTCGGGCGATCGTCCTTTCCTGATCATGTCTCCGCCGCATACCTGAGCGTTGTTGGGATTGGTTCAAGGGCAAGTTGCCATATCGGTCCTTGGAACAGTCCTGCATGCGGAAGCCCACATGTTGAAAAAAAAAGTAATACTGGCGAGATGACACAATGATTGCACTTACGGGAGACGCCGCATCCCTTGCAGCCTTTTCCGCAGCCTTTCAGATACCAAATCTTTAATGAATATTTTTGTATCAAACAGAAAGATGTTGGGTCGGGCATTACCAATTTTGCCTCGCGCTCAGCTTTCTTCCTCTCCTTCTCTCGCTCCTTCTCGAGCTTTTTCAAAGCAGATTTTGAAAGAGGCTTTCCGTCCTCACCGAGAACAACCTCCTCCATCCTTTGTGTGATTTCCTCCGTTGTCGGTGCTGGTTCAGACATTGTTGTTTGGTATGGGAAATTGGTGATGATCTCTTAAAGGAAGAGTTGAGGTGGTCGTCATGGTGCCATGGCTCCTCACTCAAGTGAGTCATGCGAGTCATGCGAGGCTCAGTCACGCGTCGCGGAACGGAGGAGTTTGGAGGAGGGCTGGAGGAGATTGTGGGGATGGCAAAGGCGGGAACAGTGCAATGTTTCACGTCGTGCATCCAGAGTTTGCGTATCCTTGGTCTGGCGTCTGCCGTGCAATGCTTAGAGGAAGAGGTATCGCCCTTGGACGTAAAGGACAAGGAGTTTGCGTCGGACGCGAATGGATCTATAGCGTTGGATCACGGAGGGATTGACCTAAAAGTACTACAAGTGTACCGCTACTTGCGCCATGTCGAGGCATTCAAGACGATAGAGCATATTCATAACTTATGTGCTGTCCAATCCATCACACCCATACATGCGGCAGTCCGACAGTCGTGGATGACTCTGCGAAACCTGGATCCGCGCATTATTGCAGAGATTGATCTCCAACCTCACGCCAACAACACGTCTCCTGTCGACCGCAACATTGCATGGGCTGGCACAGGTGTTAGAGGATGGTGGGAGGAGTGTGACGGAGATAGACGCCCGCTACACGATACTATGGAGGATGTCATTTACATACCACGATCCAACCAGACATTTACCGACCAAAATGGGAAAACACTCCACATCTTTTGCCTTGCTGACGGACATGGTGGGAGGGCGGCAGCGGAATGGTTTGTGCGTCGGATGCCGGGAAAAGTGCTCTCATGCTTCAACTCCCGGGCAACATGGCAACTGAACGAACCTCAAGGGCAGGGAGCCATCAAGGAGGCCATGATAAAAGCCTTTCGGGAACTTGACCATCAGTTTTGCGAAATGCGGAAAAGCGAGTATATGGAATACAAAGAGCAGGGAACAAACAACCGAGAAGGACGCAAACCCCCTGACGACGGATGCACGTTGAATGTGATGGTACTGTACGCCAAGCAATGGATCGTGACCGCTCACGTCGGCGACTCACGCACAATCATTGGTCGAAGCGGTAGCACCCGACGAAACCCCACCCCCGGGCACAACTCACCCACCCCACCAAGCTATACCCGCTGGCACATCACAGAAGACCACACAGTCTCCCACCCCACCAAAGCCCTCTTCATCCAAAACGCTGGTGGACTCTTTCGAGAATCCAAATCCGACCCCCCGATTACGCAACCACTTCCCCAGAATGCACGAACGGCGATCCGGTGTCTATCCAACGCCCGCGTGTTTCGGCCACAAGAGTTTATCAACCCGTATGGATTCCCGGTCAAACATTTGGGCATGGGTGACGCTATGGGAGATGTGATCATGAAGATTGAACCAAGGCTCTTTCAGGGCGTGCCTGATGTCAATATTTTAGAACTGGAACGAAAGCGGGGGTATTTGGTTGTTTTGGGGAGTGATGGGTTGTGGGGGTGTTTGGAGAGTAGGGATGCGGATATGGCTGCTGAACATGTGTTGGAGGCTTATGGTCGGGCTGGACGGTTGGAAAAGGTGTTGGATGATCGTGCGGATCCAAGGGATGTAGGTGGGGGGTTCACACCTGTTGGGTCTGTTGGGGCTGCGAGACTGGCCAACTATGTGGATGCTCTTTGCGCACGGCAGGGTGGGGGGTTGAAAGAGTTGTTTTGGACCGAGCGTCGACGGATGTGGGATGATGTTTCGGTAGTTGTGATTGAGATTGAACCTACCGAGTGAGTTGCAAGTTTGTCATGGTCTCATACCCTTCTAGTTGTTATCATGTCTGTTAACGTGTTGTGTGGGTTGGTCTTTAGCGTACAGTTACCCTTTATGGAATTGCCCTTGTCCTCGCCAAAACGGGCTAGTAGAGTCCTGGACGTGTTGACATGTTTACCGAATCACGATCATAGCGAGGGGGATACGCCCTCATTCCCTTCCGACGCGCCGGTGGAGGTGCTCCCCACGTTGAAGCGAAAATTGGATGACCACGACACCTCGTCGTCGTCGTCAAGTAAGGACTCTTAATCTGCATGTACATACAGAGTAGTTGGTACGAATATAATAATGTACATATGTGAAGAATGATGATAAGTTATATAAAACGTCTTTCTGGTATATTTGCATCGGGTCCATTACAGGATAACAAAAGACCCCAACGACAACACTATTTCAATTCTTACTTTTGAACCTTTGCCATCATTTTGCCTTTTTCTCGACACGCACATCTCTCCCCAAATCCCACAACAACCTCACATGATCGCCAATGGCTTCCCAAAAGTCTTTTCGAACCGTATACGGCACACCAAACTCTTTACAAGTGCTCTTGACAATCGGGGCAATTTCCGGGTAATACCATTGACAAATCTGCGGGAACGCATGATGGACCACCTGGTAATTTAACCCACCCGTCAATTTAGTGGTCAAGAATCCGTCGTGGCTGTAATCTTGCGCAGTACGGATTTGGAGTTCCATCCAGTCTTGGGTGATGGTATTTGTTTTGGGGTCGGGTATGGGCCAGTCGACGTGTTGGACAACGTGGTTGGCTTGAAAGACGAGTGCGAGCGTCCATGCGGTGGCTACATCCGCTAATACAAAGAAATAAAGGACTTGAGAAAGGGGCATAAAGAATGCGGGGAGGATGAGACGGTGAAAGATGAAAAAAGCCTTTCCGCCCCAAAAGAGGGCGTGTTGGGACGGTGTGAGGGGGTTCACCGGGATGGCACCGCGGCGTTTGGAAAAGTAGAGAATGGCAATATCGTCGTAACGGGATTTGAGACCGTATAGACTGTACATGACTGGTGCGTAAACGTGTTGGAGGAGGTAAAAGGGGTACCATGTTTGGTCTTTACGGATACGTCGAAAATGTACCGATGCAACGTCGATATCGGGGTCAGCGTCCGGAACATTCGTATAAGGACTATCCAAAACGCAAAAAAAAAAATCATCAATACCAAAACAAAATAAAAAAAACAATGATGGGTAACTCACTGATGCCCCAACACATGCTGATAAAACCACGCAACCTGACTCGCTCCATTTATAAAATCATGCCAAGCACCCAACGCCTTCCAAATCCACGGCCGATGGGTAAACGACGCATGAGACCCATCGTGCACAATCGTGAAACACGATTGCGCGCCCAGGATGCCCAAAAAAATGGACACGGCCGATGAGAGGAGGGGATTGTCACGAACGGTCGGAACGAAAAAGTTGAGCGTGTAGGTTAGGATGGTGAGGGTGGCGATGAGGAGGTAGTGGAGGGTATGGTAGGGGTGGTATTTGGGGTCTTGGCGTGTAGTGGTAAAGTAGTTGGCGATGCGTTCGCGGAGTGTCGTGTTGAACGTAGATGGGAGGGGAAATGTTGGGAGTGGGCCAGGGTCCGTCAAGTCTCCCACATGGTACTTGCTAAAAGCAAAAAAAACCATCAACACCAACATACAGAACCCAAAACGCAAGCACACACAAACCATACCTCAACACTTTTTCCGCCTTTTCATCATGATACGTCTCAAAAACCTGCGTTACATCCCTCCCAGCCGCCATCAACAAAATATCCCGTCCACCCGGATGTCGCTCCACAAACTCTGTCACATTGTACACTTTGCCACGAACAGCCAGCAAAGCCCGCTCAGGCGTATTACACTCGCCGAGGACTTGCGGTGTAATGAACGCGGGGTCGGTACGGTCGTGTGCGCACATTTTGGTTGTGTGTGTGCGTTGGTGAGGGAGAGAAGGAAGGGCGTTGCAAAAAGGTTCTGCTTTTTCTTGGGCAGTTTTATTCGGTGGAGGGGGTTGCCTCCCACTTGCAAGTTTATTTTTGGGGACGGAGGGGAGGGGGTCTCCGTTCAGCGCGCTATTTAAGAAATCAAAAAGGTGGGGCCATCAAAGAAGGAACACTTCTTAGTGTATTGGCAATAACAAATGTCACACACAATGCACCAATGTGGATTGAACCACTGGGCCTGGCGACAACCAGCCCGGAAAAGCTAACCAACTACCACCACCAGGCCTAATTACGCATGCAATACATCACGGTTGGTCTAACCGGGTAACTAGGCCC